>OZ004704.1:214968090-215130590 GCA_963924515.1 Vespertilio murinus
GTGAACATTAAGGTTTCCCCTTAAAGAGCCAAGTGGTGACCCGAGAGTCCTGGCTCAGGGGTTGAGCATCCACCTAAGGACCAGGAGGTCACGATTCAATTCCCAGTCACACCACATGTCCGGGTTGTAGGCTCAATCCCCACAGTGGGACGTGTAGGAGGCAGCCAATCCATGATTCTATCTCATCAATGTTTCTATCTCTCTCTCCCTCTCCTTTCCTCTCTGAAGTCAATAAAAGTATGCTTAAGGATACAAATAATAAAATCTATCTTTCTTCCATCTCAGATTGATAGGTAGGTAGGCGGTAGATGGGTAGATAGGTAGAGGATAGATGGGTAGGTAGGTAGAAGATAAATGGGTAGGTAGGTAGAGGATAGATAGGTAGGTAGGCAATAGATGGGTAGATAGGTAGAAGATAAATGGGTAGGTAGGCAGTAGATGGGCAGGTAGGTAGAGGACAGATGGGTAGGTAGGTAGAGGACAGATGGGTAGGTAAGTAGAGGACAGATGGGTAGGTAGGTAGAGGACAAATGGGTAGGTAGGTAGAGGATAGATGGGTAGGTAGGTAGGCGGTAGATGGGTAGGTAGGTAGAGGACAGATGGATAGGTAGGTAGAGGATAGATGGGTAGGTAGGTAGGCAGTAGATGGGTAGGTAGGTAGAGGACAGATGGGTAGGTAGGTAGAGGATAGATGGGTAGGTAGGTAGGCAGTAGATGGGTAGGTAGGTAGAGGACAGATGGGTAGGTAGGTAGAGGATAGATGGGTAGGTAGGTAGGCAGTAGATGGGTAGGTAGGTAGAGGACAGATGGGTAGGTAGGTAGGCGGTAGATGGGTAGGTAGGTAGAGGACAGATGGGTAGGTAGGTAGAGGATAGATGGGTAAGTAGGCGGTAGATGGGTAGGTAGGTAGGTGGTAGATGGGTAGGTAGGTAGGGGACAGATGGGTAGGTAGGTAGGTAGGTAGGTAGGTGGTAGATGGGTAGGTAGGTGGCACATCCTGTTGGTCTATTTCTCTGGAGAGCCCAGGGGATGAGTAGCACCTGGGAAGTGGAGGCGACTCTATCTGAGGCCACAGGTGCCAAGCCCCTCTCCTGGTGCCAAGCCCCTCTCACCCAGGGCGGGTTCCTCCGAGGGCCTGGCCACGGCTGGTCCCGCCGCCTGTAAAGCACGAGGCCGGCGGGAAGAGCACGCCGTCAGGGTGTGATGAGCTGGTGGGTAGAGCGCACTTAGAACAGAGGCTGCCCCCCCACTCCCTCACCCCACCCCACCCCGGGGAGCCGCCGGTACCGGTCGGCTGGCAGGGCCGCTAACTCGGGCCTGGACTCCCACCTCCGCGGCTGCGGGTGCTGCTCCAGGTCAACCCCAGGTCCGAGTCAGCCGACTGTCACTGCGAGCGTCCGGGCCCGGAGCGCACACCTTCCTGGCTGCCTGAAGACCCCCATTCCGTGTGCAGACGTGCCGAACACAGTTTGCCGCTTCCTGTGGCTGTGTCGGGGAACCAGACCAGAGCCTGCCAACTCGATTCAATCGAAAGGAGTGACCGGAGAAATGCCCCAACCGCTCTGCTTCAGCTCCCTTTGTCCGATGAGTGCTATCCGGCAAACAGAGCACAGGGAGACCTGTTTGCCTAGTGCTGCTTAAAAATCACGTCACAGTGAGAGATCAATAGCTCTCCACAACAATTTACCAAAGACCCAACGCGGGGAGAGAAATTCAAATTGCATTGATTATTTTTCCCCCTGAGTGTGTGCGTGCAACAGTGGCGGTGGGTGAGCAATAGTGCGGACAGCAGGGCACGTGGGCGCTGCGTGTCAAACGCGGGCACAGGGAGCCCCGAGGCAGACGCCCATCGCCTGGGAACTGGCCGCAGGAGAGAAGGGTGACGTGGTCACACGCGTCCCACTCCTCCATCTTGGAGGACACGGGTCTGAGAGGACCTCAGGAAGGACCGGGGCCACCTCCTCCGGCAGGCAGAGAAGAGGGACATGGGGACCCGTAACCCGCCTCGGCTCCTGGGGGCGTGTGCACAGAGAAGAGTCCATCTCTGAAGGTGAGGCTGCTGTCACTCATCGTGGACTCGGCACATGACAGATGTCTGTTTAATAACTAGACCGAGCCCAGCCGGTGTGGCTCAGTGGTTGAGCGTTGACCTATGAACCAGGAGGTCATGGTTCGATTCCTGGTCAGGGCACATGCCCAAGTTGCCGGCTCCATCCCCTGTGTGGGGCGTGCAGGAGGCAGCCGATCCATGATTCTCTCTCATCATTGATGTTTCTATCTCTCTCCCTTTCCCTTCCGCTCTGAAATCAATGAAAATATATTTTAAAAAAAAAAAAAAAACTAGACTGAGCCAAAATAAGAAAGAAGGGAGGAAAGGGGAAGAAGGAGAAAGAAAGGGAAACCGAGAGGAAGAAAAGGCGGGAGGAAGGAAGACAGGAAAAGGAAGAGAGGGGAAGAGAAGCCACTAAGACATCAACTAGACTGAGTTAGCTCTGACCCACATCACCCTTGACCTTGGGCATGCTGCCTCACCTGTGGGCACCACTCAGCCCCGGAGTTACGGAAATCCACAGTCGTCACAGGGACACTCTCCGGCACGCAGACGGTGGCCCGGTGAGGACAGCACAGAGCCGGGACCAGGTCACGCTCTCTCCGCCACCAGCATCGGCGTCTACATTCCCCCGAAGGAAAGGTCACCTTGACCTTGGCGGGTCACCCTGCTTTCCCGCTCCCGCCACTTGGAAATAAGCTTTGGAAGAAGAAGTAGAATTAAAAATAAAAAATAAATAAAAAATAGAAAGCAAAGAGGGAGGGGGTGGAGAAGGAGTGTGCGTGGAGAAATGAGTGTTCTAATGGCAACGCTGGCATCCTGCAATGTCGCGCTTTAAAACGTGTTTTTAAAGGGCCGACCACGGCGCTGATTGCGGAAGGGCAAGGCTCTCCCCTCCTCGGACTGTTCACGAGGACCTCCCGCCGCGAGGACAAACACACGCCGGGCGCATTTTTAATCCTGGGCCGGTGCATTTGACTAAAGCTGTTTGCTGTGTCAATGACAGGCTTCAGCCGGCCCTCCTGTGCCCAGCCTTCCGGGCTGCTAATGGCGCTTAGGAGACGCGAGCTGTAGAGTTACTTCTGGTTGGATCGCAGCCTCCCCTCCACACGGGCATCGGAATGGGGGGCAGCCCTCTTCCCAAGGAGCCCACTCAGACCTCCGGGCCAAAGGGGGACAAGGGGGGCTCCCGGACTCTGCACCACCTCCCCCTCCCCCTTCCCCCCGCCCAGCCCTTCATCAGGAGCCGGTCACGGTCAGCATTGAGCCGCCTCCGCGGTGGTGCCAGCTCCCTGTGCCTTACCTGACAGTAGTCATGTGTCGGGTGATGGAGTCTGGGGGTTATTAAACCAGATTCACAGGGGATCGTGCACTTCTCAGCTCCCCTCCCGCCTCCCCCTCATTCAAATGCCAAGGACGAAATCCTCCAGGAAAAGGACGCAGCCAGGGACCCGAGTGACTTCACGCCGGGACCCAGGGACCAGGAGAAAGCTGCGGTCTCCGCAGAACAGGAGCCGAAGGAGAAGCCCTCGCCTGAGCACTCTCTCCTTTCTCACGGTGAGAGATACCATATTTGCCGGTGTATAAGATGATTTTTTGGCCCTGAAAAATATGCCTCCAAGTGGGGGGTCGTCTTATACGCCCAGTCGTCGTATACGCCGGCAAATACGGTATATGTTTGATTACATACAGCCTTGTGACAGTTTTCCTGCATGTCATAAGCATTTGAATATAAATTAAAATGTTGAAATCAAATCTGATATTGTTTTACCTTTTATTTGGTGTGTGGAAGGTGTGCGGAAGAGGGGGTAGTCTTATACGGCGAGTATATAACAAACTCTGCATTTTGAGTGGAAATGTTAGGGGGTCGTCTTATACGCCCAGTCGTCTTATACGCCGGCAAATACGGTAAATTAGTGCATGACATGGCACGTGAGGCCGTGGCCAGAGCTGGTGCCGTTGCCGAGGCCTGGGGTGGGGGCACCTGACTTCGGTGTTTAACTCCTCCTACCCTGGGGGGATTGGGCGGCGGGTGGGGGGCCTCGGGGGTCCAGGGCAAGCAGACAGACATTGCGAGCGACAAGGAAAGAGAGGGGGAAACAGAGAACGGGGGTTACAGGCAGCATCGGTAGAGCCACCCAAGGCCTTCCAGCCCCGGATTACACCCTCAGCCCCGGCCCCTGTCGTCATGAGAACCAGACACCCCTCCCCACGAGCCCCGGAACATAGCACCGCCTCTGACTAAGTCTGCGCTGATTCTACACCGAACGTCAGCCCCCCGAGCGGGAGTGACTGCCGAAAGCGTGAGAACCCCTCTTCCTGCCCGCCACCCCCTTCCCGCCGTCTGGGTTTCAGGTTTGGAAACCTTATCCCCATTTAAAACGGAAAGGGGAAAAAAAAAGTCGGCGGTGAGGACGAAGCCGGGGCGTGGAGGGGGGGGGCCGTGGGGGGGATTTTAATGGCTAGTAATAGGCAGGGCGCATAAAAGCCCAGATCCAATTTAGGCGCGAGAGCCCCTGTGTGCGCACGGCTTGTCAGTCCCGGGGTGCCCCGGATAGGGGCGGGCCCCAGAGCACGGCAGCCCAGAAATACAAAGTCCAGATTTAATTCCGATACAGAGAAATACAATTTCAAAACCGGACGCCTTATCGCCGGCGTGTCCCTCTGGCGCGCTCATTTCCCTGGCAAAGGCCTGTCAGGGCCGTTATGTCCTACAAGGAAGCAATTTGCCGCTGCAGCTCCGCGGGCTGCCCGGCCCGGGAACCTCGGCAGAGGAAGCTATCGCCCGGACAAAGAAAAAAAAAAAGAAAAAGGAAAAGGGGAAAAAAAAATAGCATTTCAAATGTCAGTGAAATGGGAAGGAATAATTGAAAAGTATCAATCAGAGAGGCGAAGGGCTTAGAAGGCTGAGACCGCGGCCCGGAGGCCGGCTCCGCTCCGCTTCCTTCCTGCGCTGGCCCTTCCCCGGCCCCTCGCCCGGCTGACCAGCCCCTCCCGCGTCCTCCCCGTGAAAGTTCAAGTTCAACCTGGGCAAAGGAGAGGCCGCTCCCTGTTCTGTGCCCTGCGTGAAGGGCAGACAGCCTGCAGCCCGCCCCGGCTGAGAGCGAGCTCACGGTGAATGCGCTCCCCACTCCACCCCGCCCCCGGCTCCTGAGAAGTCACCAGTGTTCCAGAAGCACCCACACGGCGGCCCCGGGCCCAGCGGCTCCTGATGGCCACGGAGAGCGCTGCTATAAAGTTTGGGTAGGAAGACCACGGGATTTCATTCCTGCCGGGGACCACCACTGGTTCGTCCGGGTTCGCCCTGACATCCGGATTCCTCCCCCCACCCCCACCCCGTGCCCCCATAGCCTTGTCAGGGAAGTGAGGGTGACGGGGGGTGGGGGAGGCATCTCCCTGCAGGAGTGATGGGAGGAAGAGACATACCCCAGAGAGCAGCGGGCTCCTGCCTGACCCAAGGCCAGCTGTCCATTGTAGGCCTGTGACTCCACGGCAGGTTCTCACCATCTGAGCGTGCCTGTGTGGTCCGCTCACCTCCGGAGCCCACTGTTGGGTTAGGTCAGGGCTAGGGCTAGATTTAGGGTTAGGGGCTAGGGCTAGGATTAGAGTTGGGCTTAGAGTGAGGGTGAGGGTTAGTGTTAGAAAGTAAGGGTGGGATTAGGATTGGGTTAGGATTAGTGTTAGGGTTAGGGCTAGGGCTAGTGTTAGGACTAGGGTCAGGGTTAGGGTTAGGGTTGTGGTTTGGGTTAGCATTAGGGCTAGGGATAGAGCTAGAGTTAGAGTTAGGGTTAAGGTTGGGGTTAAGGTTATGGATTCTGCAGAACTCCAATCCCTTGCTTACCAGAGGTGTTAACTCTTATCCTTGTCTCCTTCCGAATGCTGTCCCACCGGTCTTCACAGATATGGCTCCTCCCTCAGTTTCAGCTCACATGTTACCTCCTCCAGAGACTCTCCCGGACCCCCTCCTTGAGGCCCTACCCAGGGCCAGCAGACGTTTCCGTAGTGCTGGGCTTCCGTTCTGTAAGGCGCCTTCCATCTCTGCCTGTGTCCACCTCTACAACACAAGGGTCCTTGTCTGCCTTCCTCTCAACTGAATATCTTTCCTTCTCACCAGGCACCTGGCACAAGGCATGCACTTTGTAAATACCTCCATTTGTTGAATGAATGAATGAATGAATGAATGAGAAAATGGAAAACCATCCCAGTTGCATGTAATCTGAACCTGCCTGACCCAGAGTCTGGGAAATGGTAGTCACGCTGGAAGTGTGAGCTGGCCCCGCCGATGAGTCGCTGGGCCTGGACAAGCCACTCTATGCATGGAGCAGCCAGCCTGCTCCCAGCAGCTATCCCAGGGTCACAGTGGATAGAGCTTTAGCCTGCAGCCTGAAGGGTCCAGGGTTTGA
The DNA here is from genome assembly GCA_963924515.1 of Vespertilio murinus. Lineage (NCBI taxonomy): Eukaryota > Metazoa > Chordata > Mammalia > Chiroptera > Vespertilionidae > Vespertilio > Vespertilio murinus. The sequence goes on from OZ004704.1 coordinate 214,974,544, forward strand.
TTCCCAGTCAGGGCACCTGCCCAGGTTGTGGGATCAATCCCCAATAGGGGGTGTGCAGGAGGCAGCCGATCAATGGTTCTCTCTCATCATTGATGTTTCTACTTCTCTCTTCTTCTCCCTTCCTCTCTGAAACCAATAACAATGTACATGAAGGTGTGCCTGAAATGCCCAGGAAATGATGTAACCTGAATTTGCCCATAAAGATATCGATCCTCAATATAAATGGCCGGAGCCAAAGCCAGCAGTAGATGGATGGGCTTGGCGGAAGTAGAAGGAAGTGCCCGCTGTCAGAGAAGGGGCACCCGGACTTCGGGGTGGCAGGGGCGGCGTGGTGTTCAGTGGAGTGGGAACGAGGCTTTGGAGGCCTCACCACTCACAGCCACAACACGCACCCTCATCGCACAGCAGCAGCCACGGACGGCATGCAAACCAACAGGCGTGGCTGGGTCCTCACGGCACGCGTTTTATTGACACTGACACTGGAGTTCCATGGCTGGTCACGTGACTCTTGGTTCCTTGTCTACTGTTTAAAAAAGCAAAACTCTGCCCAGCTTGAAGGCTTTACAAAAACAGGAGGCAGCCCTCGCCGGTGTGGCTCAATGGGTAGAGAGTTGACCTGTGGCCTGAAGGGTCCCGGGTTTGATTCTGGTCAAGGGCTCACGCCCGAGTTGCAGAATTGATCTCCAGGAGGGGCCATGCAGGAGGAAGCAGATCAATAATTTCCTCTCATCATTGATGTTTCTATCTCCCTCTCCCTCTCCCTTCCTTTCTGAAATCAATAAGAATATAATATATTAACAAAAAAAAGCCACAGGAGGCAGATCAGATGTGACCCACAGGTTGTCATTTGCAGAACACGCCCCCCACACACACACCCTCTCCCCCACCGTGTGGTCCAAAAAGATGATCTTGGACAAGAATTTCCTGACATGAGTCCTCGCCTCAGTTCCCCCCTAACTCACTCCAAGCCACCCCCACCCAGAGCCCTGCCTCCCCGCCAGCAGAGCGAGGGGCTGACACACCTTGTTCTCCAGTCACCACTTTCCATCCCAGGAAGGTGCTCAGCTTTCCAAGAAGGAAGACGTCACTGGCCGTCAGACTCAGTGTGAAAAACACGCACTGAGACTCCTGTGCTAAGGCCCATCACCAGGGGGTCCTGATGGGAAGTCCCTCCCTCCAACCTCCCCCCCCACCCGCCCCATCCCCGTCCCCATCCCCGCCGCCCTGGAAACAGGAGGCAGGGTGAGAGATGGAACACGTTTCTACAGGACTCACTAAATTTTTTTTTTTTAAGTTAAAATAAAGGATATTGAGAGTCCCACTCGCTGTTTCGCGTAAAGGAAGACGGAAACCGGAGGTCCTTGCCACCGTGAACGGAAAGAACAGAAAGCAGCGGGGTTAACACTGAGCCCCCCAGGAAAAGCAAACGCGGGCAGGGACCGGGCTGCACCCGGCCTCGCAGACACAGGGAACGTTGGAGTGGAAGTGTCATCTGCATTTGTAATTTCCGTGCAAAACTTTTCCCAGGATCAGCCTCCCACCCGGGGCACGCCTGCCTGAGCCCGGAAACTTCCCGAAGGCCGGGCCGGAGCTCCCCTGGCACGGCGCCTCCCCGGTGGCTCGGCAGGTTTCGGCAGGAAGACCTATTTTTGCTCCGTCCCTGGCAGCCGGCAGCGCCTGGAACAGACTGCGCGCGGCGCTGCCAAGAACCCGAGGCTCTGACGAGGCGAGCCAACCCCAGACTAATAATTTTATGTCTCCGCGTAAGCAAAGAGCTCCGCAAAAATAGACGGCTCCTCGCAGGATGGCGCTCCGTGCGGAACCCAGGGCCTCGGAGCAGCGCTCCCCGCCGCGGCTCCTAACTTTAGCTCCCTCCATATGCCAGCGTGTCTGGCCGCCGAACCCGGGGAGAGGGTGTCGCAGGCGACGTGCCTCCTCCGGCGCCCACGCCCGGGGCCCCTCGGGAGGTGGCGCACCTGTCAGCGTGCGGCTCGCACGTCCTCCTCTCCGGTTCCCGGGAAAAGCAACACAAACAGATCCAGCCTCAGACTCTCTGTGCTCTTCATCTAGCCCACGAGACCGTGGGCACACGTTTCCGATTACCGGTCCACGGGGAAAGTGCCGGTGCCGTGGCCGGGGAGGTGGGAATGGCCTGGGAACTCGAAACTATCTTCTTTTTAAAAAAATATATTTTATTGATTTTTTACAGAGAGGAAGGGAGAGGGATAGAGAGCTAGAAACATCGATGAGAGAGAAACATCGACCAGCTGCCTCCTGCACACCCCCTACCGGGGATGTGCCCGCAACCAATGTACATGCCCTTGACCGGAATCAAACCTGGGACCCTTCAGTCCGTAGACTGATGCTCTAGCCACTGAGCCAAACCGGTTTTGGCGGAACTCAAAACTATCTTATTCGATGCTCCAAGCGCTGACAAACTCCCCACGCACCTCAGATGGCCAAATCTCAATGCACGGCCCGCCTGGGAGAGGGGAAGGCATTCTGGCTAGGGAGTTTCCCCCGGGGATGGTGATCGAGGTCCCTCTCCTGCTGGAGCTCTGAGTCTGGCTGCCACCGAGAGAGGCAGACACCGAAGAAAGACCCCTCTTCTCACCTGGTGGGAGAGAAGGTTCAAGAACCGGTGTCCTGAGAGCAAACCGGCTGGACGAAACAGAGCAGGAGGGCTAAGGGACGAGGAGCGGGAGGTGACGTCTCTCGGGACCTCCGATACCCATCGGAGTGTTCTCCAGAGAAACCGAGCCAGCAGGACCCACGGAGAAGAGGTTCATTGTGAGGACCCGACTCGTGGGACGTGGGCACACGGGTAAGTCGGCAGCTGGCCACGCCGGGGAGGGTGACCTTGCGGGCAGGAGTCTGACATCCGCAGGGCCGGCCCGGGGGCTGGAAGTCAGGCTGGAGTGGACGCTACAGTCTTGAGGCAGAGGGTCGTCAAGGTGGCGTGTGGGTGGGCCTCGCCCCAGCAGTGGCACAAGGGACTTGTCCACGGCAGCAGCTCCGATCGTGTGGGTCCCACAAGTGGCCCGGCCAGGCTGACCCACAAGGCTCACCTCCATGCAGAGGCTGAGTCGGCCAGGCTCCGGGAAAGGTCTGCTCTGTTGGAAGGAAACAGCGGGGGAAGGGAGAGGGGGGGGCGAGGAGGGACCCCAAGGGAGACCCGGGTGCACAGCTGCCACGCGCTGGGCATCTGTGTTGAGGAGCCATCGGGCCTGAGAATCCAGCACTGCACCGCGCTGGGCGTGGCGAGTTAGAGATAGACTTTCCAGTCTGAAGACAAGGAGGCCATCTCTGGTGATCGCCGAGCAAAACGATGATCGTGATGTTACTCATTTTCATTTGATTATTGATAACAAGCGGTCACACCGGGAATGACCGCTCCCGTCGACACTTGGCGACTTTGAGGCAAGTCTAGAGCCACCTGCTCTCTGGGCACTCGCACCCCTCCGGATTCCTCTCGCCTCCTCCCGCCCCTCCGCCCTCAGCCTCAGCACAGCGAGGACAGGGCACGGGCCAGCTTGCTTTAAAGAACCGAGAATCACCACTCGCTTCTGGAGGAGAACACTGGGCTTGGAAGGTGGTTTGCGACACTCAGGCTGGGTACAGGGGAGATTCGGCACAACTTCCGCTTCCGACGGGGATGACGTAGCCGGCCCCAGAGTGTCCTTCCTGTGGAAAACAACTGTGAACCCAGATTATGTAATTGGGGGTCACAGCCTCAATATTATCTATAACAATAAAAATGTAGCCAAAACCGGTTTGACTCAGTGGATAGAGCGTCGGTCTGCGGACTAAAAGGTCCCAGGTTCTATTCCGGTCAAGGGCATGTACCTTGGTTGCAGGCACATCCCCAGTAGGGGGTGTGCAAGAGGCAGCTGGTCGATGTCTCTCTCTCATCGACATTTCTGGCTCTCTATCTCTCTCCCTTCCTCTCTGTAAAATATCAATAAAAATATATTTTAAAAAATAAAAATAAAATAAAAGTGTAATGTGCTAATTAGACTGGACAGCCGAATGACCTTCCGGACGGCTTCTGGACAAAGCTGCTGCTGCGAAGGACGAGCTCCTTGCACAAATTTTGTGCACCGTGCCTCTAGTAATTTATGTTAATATATGCCACTTTATACATAGCTCATACTTTCAGAGATAGCGAGAGAGGCAGCCGAGGATGATGGTCCCTGAGAGAAAGGAAAGGCAGTGGTAAGAGTCAGGATTTCTCTGGCTTCCTACCCGCGGGCATGTGTGATCTGCAGTGCGGGAAGGTGGGACTCCGGAGCTCAGGGTGGCACTGCGGAATTGAGGAGCAGAGGCTGAAGTGGGAAACTATTATGACACTGGAATCTGTGGGGCAGAGCACCCGAGAGGGGCGCTGCCCAGAAAAGGAAATGCGGGAACGTGCAGAGAAGCCCTTCACTGTCTTTGGCCGTATGCTCAGCTGCACGTGTGCAGGAGCGCTATGCTGTGACCCCCCTCCCCACCCCCAGGTACGGCTGCCGGGAGTGGGGAGCTGAGTAGAGATTTTGAAGATCACACAGGCTGTGGGATGTTGACATTTCAAACAGCCAAGGTAGAGAGACACCAATGAACCCTCCAGGCCTTCGGCTGAATCTCCAGAAAGACTGTCCTTTAGAAAGACGGTTAAACTAGCCCGTAAGTAAAGTCTACGTGAGACTCACAATAACAAAATTTAAAGAAACAGTCCTCACGGGATCAAGCTAATCCACCAATAAATAAATTTACTGATTGCCAAATCAACGTCGTTCAATCCACAAAGGAAGACAACAAAAATCCATACTCTCATCAATGTGACACCCTACAATATTGAGCGTATAATCAAAATTTACTACACATGAGCATGAGTAAAAAAATATACCAAATAACCAAGAAAAGAAAGTCAGCTGACACAGACAGAGATATGAAAGAGATTTTGGAATTAGCTGCTCCTCTGCCGGTCTAATTGTCCCTAACTGCCCTCCCCTGCCACCCTGATCACCCCTAACTGCTCCCCCCTGCCGGCCTGATCACCCTAACTGCCTCTGCCTCAGTCCCTGCCACCATGGCTTTGTCTGGAAGGACGTCTGGAAGATGTCCGGTCTAATTAGCATTTTACCCTTTTATTAGTATAAATGATAGATTGTGATAAGTTAAATGTGCATATTACAATCTCCAGAGCATCAGTATTTTTTAATGACACAGGGAAGTATAGCCAAAGAACCAACAAAGGAGAGAAAATCCAATACTAAAAAATACTCAAAGCAAGAGAAATTAAAAAAGAGGATCAAACAAAAAAACAGACGGGACACATGGAAAATGAATAGCAAGATGGTAGACTTAAACTGAACTATACCAATAATTACATTAAATATAAATGGACTAATGTGTTCCAATGAAAAGGCAGAGATTTTCAGGCTGGAATTAAAAAAGAAAAATCAAGACCCAACAATATGTTTTTCTCACGAGACACACTTTGCAGAGAAAGGAAGAATGCGTCCTGAGCCGAGGAGTTTCTAGGAAACTCAGGAGAGACCGGGAACCATCAAAGCACAGCCATCCCAGGATAACCCAGGACGTGAAAGCTGAGGCACAGCTCTCAACACCGGCTGATTCTCTGCGACATCTCAGCGAGCATGGAAGGCGGCAAGGACACGGGTCCGAGTGAGCTCCACCAAGGCTCTGGGGGGAAAGGTGTGGCAAGACTTTGTCACGGCAACAACCTGTGGCCAGCCTGGATTCCTGATAGCTCCCCAACCAGAAAAAGATGGGCCAGAAAGATGAGGCAAGGTAACGGGGCAGACCTTACAGTGGGGAAGGGAAGAGGGTCTGGGTCAGGGCCACGAGCCATGGAGGACTAAGCCGGGCTGTGATTTAGATCCTTTCTGGCCCCCAACGTACACCCCTAGTTTGTCCGATTTTTGGCATGGCTATGATTTCAGTTTTTCATGTTTTTGTAGGGTTTTTTTTTAAGAAAACTCATTTCCCATACTATTTCATAACGAATTTGAAGCAATATACAAAAATATACTCCACACGAAAGGAGGAAATCTGTTCTTGAGGAAATCAAGCAGAGAAACGAAAGGGGAGTGAAGTAATCAGGTCTGAGGTCTGCATACGGAGCAGACTCACAGACATTCTAGGGGTGAGCTCTCCAGAAGACACGTCCGAGACTCCACCCAGCCAAGGCAAGCGAGGAAGCACAGCGGGCCCCTCGGTCAAGGGCTGGGGACACAGCTGGACCCGCACGCTCATCAAACAGAGTGAAACTGCAGAGGGGGTGCCTCCATGAAAAGCTTCCCCCTCCCCCAGGCCCCGGGGACAGGGTCAGAGGAGCACACCGGGGGCTGACACCTTGCGAGCCGCGTGCGCTCTTGGAAGGGGCTGGTAGGGAACGTATCCGAGGTGCAGAGGCGGGTGGCGGTGAGCGGCCGAAGGGCTCCCTGCCCTCGTGGACCTTGCAGCCTGGCCGGGGGCAGGTGCTCACTGCTTCTCATTGGGCATCTGGACTCTGTTACGGACGCTGAGCCATAACAGCCAACAAATGATCAGTCATCAGGTCACCGTGTCAGCAGGGGACAGAGCTGCACAGCCAGGCGGCGGCGTGTGCTCGCAGGACAGACTCGGGACTCGGGCTACGGGCCTCAGGAAGCCGTTGAACCCTTGTCAGCTGAGGGGGACGAGGGGTGGGACTGCTAGAATTAGGTTCCAGGTGCTACGGGGGGGATGGATGGAAGGGGAGCAGAGGCTAGGAGAGAGGAAATACTCCCGGGGAAGCACGAGGCAGCTTGCGTGGGCAGGAGGCCGGAGGCCAAGCACATGGGCAGGTGGAAGAGCTTGTCCGGAAGCAGAAAACGGGGCTTGGCCTCCGCACTCTCACGCCTCCCCACGGAGCACTCAGACGGCCTCCCATCCAACCGGGGAGTCCTGGGGCGTGTAAGCGGGGACACGGCGGCGAAGGGTTCGGCTCTGGGTCCAGTTCCTCAGCCTCGCCGCCAGCCTCGACCTGGCACAGGTCCATGTGACCTTCACGTTCACTGGACAGAAGCCCGTGCCCTCCGCTGGCCCGCGGCACCTACTGCTGCACCTGCTCTGGCCCCACAGCTGCGTCTCCCTCCTCCCTCCTTGGACAATCCTGTAGCCACCCGTAAACACGCCCACCCCGTCCCCAATCACCCTACCCCTTCCCTCGCGTATCCTGCGGGTACTCTCAACCCATTCCAGAAAAGCACTGACCTGCATGCCCTCCGCCAGCATAAAGGCTCCGTGAACGCAGGGATTTTCACAGTGCCCACCGCCTGCGGCGCACAGTAGGTGCTCAAAACAGTTCTTTCATGAACAAGCCGATCACGCGCAAAACTCGTGTCTCCAAACTGTGTCTGTGGCCCAGGACAGGAAAGCTGTGAGTCTTTCAACGCAGCCGGTAACCCACATCTAAAGCTGCACCAAGCCAACGCCCCCGGCCCTCCCGTCTGACGGTTGGAATAGTTCCTTCCATTGCCACGGCGACCGGTTGGAGCATTTTTGGGGACATATCTTTCTTGGAGGCCTCGCTTGTTCATTGCCATCGGGACCTAACTTTTCCAGTTGATAAAGCGGAGCTCACAGCATCCTCAGGTCACAGACGGGCCGGGCAAGGCAAGACTGCACGCGGCTCGCTTCCCGTAGGCAGACAAGCTCGCCAGGGGACCCCCCCCCTCCTCCCATCGTCTCCCCCAGGCCTGCGCTGCCCTCATGGCGGGGTTCCCCTGCGGTGAGACCCTCGGAGTGACGTCTGCGCCGCTCACTAGCCCGCCGTGGATGTCCCTGCGTGGCCGCTATGTGGAAGGAGCTGGGATTGGGGAGAAGGTAAATAGGACATCTCGGTTCCGGGTTACACTTTCCCGTAGCGCAATCGAGACACCATTCATCCCACTCTCGCGGCATTGATCGGCAATTTGCATTTTCTAATTTCAAATAAAACCTCCTGCCGCACTCAGAGCGCCGGGCGCCCGCACGGAACTCCGAGGCCCATCTTCGCTTCATAGCTCCAAGACGCCCTGCTACCACCCGTCGTAAGTGGCAATTCCACGTTTCCAATTAGACTGCCGGGATGAACCAGATAAATGGACTCCCGTCCCCCGAGCCATAATCTCAGCCGCACCATCAAGGCTGATGCAACGAGCAACCAGACGCTCTTCGCTGTCGTCTGGCTCCGGAGCCAAGGCCTGCCCCCCTTCCGTCCCCTTCTGCTCGAGCCACGGGTTGGGGGGGGGGGGGGGGGTTACATTCGGGAAAGTTGACTCCAGTGATTGGACCTCGTCTTGAAGAGCTCCGTCCCCCACCGGGACAGAAGCCCAGGCCAAGCGCCCTCTCAAAGGTGGTACTGCCCCTCCGGCCTCATCCCCATCCACACACCCCACCCCATCGAGCACCAGCCGATCGGCAGCCGGCTCTGTCGTAGTCGACAAAGCAATAGATTTCACAGCAGTGGGCATGGGTTCAAGCCCTCACCCCATCGGGGAACTTAGACAAGTCATCACCTCCTTTTGGGCGTCAGTTTTCTGTGGCCCCCAAACGGACCTAGACAAGGCCCAGCACCCAGGGCTCCGGGGAGAGCGAGCCACGTGAGAGCACCATGCAAACATGAGGTCGGAAGGTGGCCTGGGGGCGGCCAAACGTGGCCAGGAGGGAGAGGATGGAGGGGGAGGAGAAGAAGGAAGAGGAGGAGGGGGGGAGGGAAGAGGGACTCAGCCTGCACTGCCCCCCACACTTCACCCCTGGTGCCCTGCCTGGTCCTCCCACGCCCGGTTCTCACCGGAGTCTGGGATGCTGGCGGTGGAAGGGATTGGACACAGCCAGTCTCTCCGGAACAACCCTGAGCAGAGGGCTGTGGCCACAGCCAGAACCTCGGTGCTGAGTCTGAGTCCCCTCCAAAGACGCCATTACCTCGGCCGCCCCCCTCCAGCCCAAACCCATGGGGAACGGAAGCCACCGGGACCCAGGAGCTCACACGCCTGGTCGGTGGGCAGAGGCACCAAGACCTCCTGATGCCCGATCAGGGTTCTGTCCGGGGCGGGGTATCTGTGTGAAGGAGGAGGCGGGCACCCTCCACCCCTCTGATCATGGTGGCCACGGCGGCCGCTCGAGCTTCCTCGGGCCCGCAGCCTGCTGAGGGCTCTGCCTGTGCCATCCCACTAATCCTCACTGCATCCCCCACAGCCACATGCTGAACCCTCACCCCAATGTGACCGTGTGAGGAGGTGACTAGGTCTCCAGGGGGCAGCCTTATGAATGGGATGGTGCCCTGATACAGGAGGCCCAGACCTGCCCGGCCGGTGTGGCTCGGTGGGTGAGCATCGTCCTATGAACCAGGAGGTCACGGTTCCATTCCGCGTTGAAGGCTCCATCCCCAGTAGGGGGCGTGCAGGAGGCAGCCAGTCAATGATTTTCTCTCATCATCAATGTTTCTATCTCTCCACCACCACATCCCCCATTTATTTATCTCTGAAGTCCATAAAAATATATTAAAAAAAAAAAAACTCTTTAAAAAGAGACAGCTCTCTCACCTTTCTCCATGTGAGCTCACCTCCAGGCCAGGAACAGAGCTCTCGCCACGTTCCTAACCTGCCGGGGCCTTGACCTTGGATCCCAGCGTCCGGAACTGTGAGAAATGCATTTCTGTTGTGTAGGGACCCTCGGACCATGGGATTTTGTGACAGCAGTCCAAAGGACAGAGACGTTACCTAGGGGTAGGTGCCCTTCATCTCTTCAGGGTCAAGGAGGAAGCAGTCATCCCAGAACCCCCTGAGAAGGGGGTGGCCGTGGGGCCGCCTGCTACCCGCTCTCTGTGCCCCCAGTCCCGATCCCCGTGCCTGGTTTCTTCGTAGTGTCCAGAGCTTTGCACCCCGGGGGCCACACACATGAGCCGCACTCTGTCCTCGCTGAGCCTGACTAGCGCTGACCACAATGTTCATTCTCTATTCATTGGCTATGTGTTCAGCCCCTGTGCCTGTCACCGGCCTGGAAGTCCCACGGGGACGGGGACCAGGCCGCTGTCCACACCCGGGTGTCCAGCACCTGCCCACGAGGTGGATGGGTGGCTGCGTGGCTCCGTGGAGATTCAGGTCCACGCCAGGACCCAGGCAACACCTGCTGTCGCCTCCGTGGCTGCCTTCAGTCACCACACCACCCCGAGGTCCGCAAAGTAAAGGGCCAGGTGGCGCCTTGCGGGAGAGGGGGTGGGGGTGGGGGGCCCTGCCGCAGCCGGACAGGAACCAGGACTGGAGGTCGACGTGGCTTCCCCGGCTCCCGTTCCAATCCCTGCCCCGCCAGGCGGTCCGCAGGGAGCAGGGCGCTGGCTGTCACTCAGGACCCGGGACACTGGGGGCGGGCGGCTGCTCACCCGGCCCCGGTGAGCCAGGGGCTGCCTGGCCCCGGGGTGTGACTCACACCGGGTCTTGTTGAACGTGCTTCGCCCTTGAAACACCTGGTTTCAAGGTTAACCTCAAACCCATGGAGAGAGACAAAAGCACTAACCAGTGATCAGCCTGTCGCTGGCCTTTTCATGGAGATCACAGGTGCGTGACCCTCCCCCGCACAACAAGCGGTTGCCATGGGAACCGCATCAGTTGCCAACTTGAAAACAAGTGACATTCAAACCTAGAGGGACATTGACCTGAACCCTGCCACGCGCACACACACACACACACAAACACACACATTCAAACACACTCACATATACACACACTCACACACACACACTCTCACACACATATACACACAACACACTCACACATATATACACACAGAGACTCACACAAACACACACACACTCACACATATACTCACACACACTCACACTCTCACACACATATACACACAACACACTCACACATATATACACACAGAGACTCACACAAACACACACACACTCACACATATACTCACACACACTCACACTCTCACACACATATACACATAACACACACTCACACATATATATATATACACACACAAACACATATACACACACACAGACTCACACAAACACACGCACTCACACTCACACACCTTTCCTTCCCTAAATCACTGGTCTATTCATGGCCATTAAAGGACGGGGACAAAGACATGGCTTCCATTACCACTTCCTCCCAGAGCGGGATGAGTAAAGTCAGAAAACACGGGGTGTCATTGTTGTGACCTCTCCGCCCTCCACCTTGTGGGGATCAATCACCTCCATCATTAGTGCCGGTTGGGGGACACCGGGTCGCTCCCTAGAAACTCAGCCGGCAGTGCTAACCCAGCGGGAAGGGCCAGGGGCCACGTGCCCACAGCGGGTCCAGAGGGCTGTCCCCTCCGGGTTCTGCCCATAAGCCCTCGGAGGCCGGGGCTGGCTCCCCCTCTGTGTCCTGGGCCAGCCAGCCAAGACGGACACTTGCCGGGTGGAAAGGAAGTCAAAAGCAGACTAGTTCCTGACGCCTGAAGGTGACGGGCAATGCCGACTTCCATGTCCATCCGGAAGGATTTCCTGGCACCGCGGGCGTGTGCGCTCCTGCCCGGCCCCTGCCCGCTGCCGCCCCTGCCCGCTGCTGCCCCTGCCCATTGCCACCCCTGCCCACTGCCGCCCCTGCCCACTGCCACCCCTGCCCACTGCAACTCCTGCCCGCTGCAGCCCCTGCCCCCTGCCACCCCTGCCTGCTGCCACCCGTGCCCTCGGCCACCCTCCGAAGGCAGACAAGGCTGGTTGTGGCCGCAGAGCAGGCGACCCCTCCAGGGAGCAGGGCCGGCCCATCGCCCGGTGCTGCCTGTGGAGCTGACGAACAGGCTTTTATTATTTTATTTTAAAATCTGAGGGGGGCGGGGACATGAATATAAGAGGAACGCATGGAGCCTGGGCTCTATTCCCCTTTAATCCACACGGGATAACGTGACCACGCAGTCCCCCGCCGGGCCACGGGAGCCGAGGCGCTGGCCCACCCGGGCCCGGGCCGCCGGGTGACTTGGAGCCCTCGGCTCGTCCCCTGGGATCCCTGCGCCACCAGGGTCCCGGCAGGTGACCTTGGCCTTGGACTCCATCTCTCCGGGCATTCGGGGAAAGGTGGACCACAGATGACAACAGCCCTGCCTTCACGGTGGGGTGGGTGTGAGGATGGCCCACGGCTCCCCACCCTGGACTGGGCACCTCTAAGAGGGTTCCTTCACGGCATGCCTGCCCCCTTGTCCATGCCAACAGCCTGCCTGGCAAAGGGATGGGGCTGGGAAGTCTTCCCACGGGCCCTCGGGCCCAGGAGGTCCCTGGGGAGGGGAGCCCCAGGCCCCACACGACTCACCCCACGCGCCCTGGGGCTGCCACCCAGACGCCCTGGGTCTCTGTCGGCGGAGACCTCCACCCCGAGATCTCTGCACAACCTTTGCGAGGCGCCGGCCTATTTCAGTCTTCCCGGTGGCCCCCCGTCTTTTTGTGTCATTCCCATCTCAGCTCCCGGCTGCGTGGACTGCGGGCTAAGCAGTCGCTCGCTCTCTCGCTCGCTCTCGCTCGGTCTGAAGTGACTCCTGGGACCTCCTGGCTGTTCTATATGCAAATGGCCCTGCACCTGGGCAGCCGAGCGGGCGCTGGCGGTTTAGTTATGCAAATCTGATTGATCGCCACCATATGCGGGCGGTGCGCAGGCCTGCGACGCCTCCGCGGCTATATTTCACCGGCTAAACTCCCGGGGCAGGGGAGAGATGAAATGCCAGGCGTGGCATGCATCTTTCCCCCCCTCCCCGGTGCTCATTCCTGGACGCGATCGGCACCCGGGTCCGAGGCCGCTCACGCCACGTCTGCGCCCGGGGCGGGTCCCGGCTGAATTAACGGAAGCCTTGTTTTCGGTGCAGAAAGCCGGTGGCTGTGCCGTCCCCGGCACGATAGGTCTGTCTGTCAAGGGCTCTGAAATGATTCCCCGGGCCCGGGCCGGGAAGGCGGTGTTCACAAACAAGTAGATCCTCCTCCGGCCTCAAGGGGAGGCGGCTGTCCCTTCCCCCTGACGTGATTCTGAGCGAGGCACACACCACGGGAACTCGGATCGCAGATTGTCATCTTCTGTCACCGGCATCTGCCTGTTTGCCAAGCTCGGGGTTTGCAGAGGCAAAGTCGGAGCGGCCGCTGCGGCCTTGGAGGAGATAATTTTTTGTGTGACTCAGATCTGCTTAAAACAATAAATTGCGCACCAGACGCGTCGTGCGCCCGCGTGCACGCGGAAGCCGGCGGCCCCGGGGCTGGAGGAGCCGCCGGGTGCAGCTTTTCCGCCTTCTCCTGATTGATTTATAATCGCCGACGGATAAGACACACCTACATGCAGGCTGTGTGCAGACGGGGGGGAAAAGAAAGATAGTTTTTCCCGCATCTTCCCCTACCACCGACCACCACCCGCAGATCCGGATGAAACATAAATCCGTGTTCTTTCAGGGAGGGGAGCAGGGGGGGGAGTATTTTTCACCTGGTGCCTCCGTCAGGGTAGACGGGGCTGCTCAGCCCCAGGAGAGGAGCCGGCGAGGGGGCCCCGGGGGGCAGGGCCTCCACCCGCTGCTCAGAGCCGCACTGAAGTCACGTTCGCCAGAGCGGCCGCCACCCGCTCACTGTGGACCTCCGCTGCACGCCCTTCCCTGGCCACGCGAACGGTGCTGACGTGTGTGTGTGTGTGTGTGTGTGTGTGTGTGTGTGTGTGTGTGTCTATACCCTCCCTGAGCCATCCGGAAGTACTCCTGTGCACACACCCTGCACACATGGGCATTTGCACACGGGATGCCTCCTTGTGCCCGCAAAGAGAAGGCAAAGGCGGCAATTGAGAGAAGTGCTTATGGCCGGGTTTTGTCCCTGGTGTGAAAACGCAGATCCTTTGTTTACCCCAGTTCCAGCTTTTCCGCTGCCTGGTACACACACACACACACACACACACACACACACACACGCACGAGCCCACATATGCATGCATACACATATACACTTGTGTTAGGCATATGCATGTGCACAATGCATGCCCTACACATATGTGTGCGCACACCCACAAAGCATGCATGGACACAGACGCGTGCACACCTATATACTGGCACACACATACCTTTTTTTTTAAAACCTCCATCTGACAGGCAGCACCCAGCCAGAGGGTCAAAGATGAGGAGCCGCGAGAGGTCGAGTGCACCTCTCCCCACGAGGGCCGGGGCACCCCTCCCGCCGCGGCCGCCGCCTAACAAAGGGCCCGGCACTGTGACTGACAGAATTCTTAATTGTATCCACTCACTCATGACAATTTGATTAAAATATTACGCCGAAGCCTCACCCCCTGTTTGCTTCGATCCTCCAAATCTAATTTTGAATTTTCAGAAAGGAGATTACCTCCACAAGCATGACTGGGATGCTATTAACTTCTACTTAATCTTTATTACTGATGTGAATTTAACATATGTACGGCGCGCTCCGCGCCCGCGCGTGCCTCTCGCCAGTGCCGTCCGGGCGGCCCTCGAGCGGCCGCGGCGGTCTCCACTCCGGGGTCCTGTCGGAGCCCGGCTCCGGCCCAGGGACGCAGGAGGCACGGAGGCTCCGTCCCCTCCGGGGACGCAGGAGGCATGGAGGCTCCGCCCGGGGACAGAGGAGGCACGGAGACTCCGTCCCTCCACGGCAGGTTCCCATCAGGACCCGGCCCCCGGCCTCCACCTCCCAAGGCCGCCTTCCCAAACAGAAGCCAGGCCACGTCCAAACTCCAGGCCCTGGCTGCCCCCCGCCCGCACAGGTGGCCGGGAGCAGAGTCGTCAGCCCTGGGGGCGTCTGGGGGCCAGACCGGGTCTAGGATTCCTCACACAGGGGTCCCGCCGGGGCCCCTGATTCCGAACAGAGCCTGCCCGGCCGCTCCTGCCACAGGGGAGGAGCCGGTCAACAAAGAACGCAGTGCGAGCACAGCCTGGCCGCCCAGCCTCTGTCTCGAAGGGTTTCCCTCCCCCCACTTCATCCAAGTGCACCCTTTCCCGGAGCTGTTTTCCTCCTGCCGTGGAGGTCCGAGTGGCAGGACAGCCCGGGGTGGCCTGAGCACAGAAAAGCCCGGAGCCCTCGCCCCCAAGGTGTGCGCAGCAATGGCTTCCCCCAGGCTGGCAGGTGGGGGACTCGGGCACACAGGAGCGGAGGGAGCTGCCTCCGGGGCGCTCTCACGTCTGCGGGGGGCTGAGCTGGGTCTCCTACAAAGCGGCACGTCAGAGCCCTCACCCCAGGACCTTGGAGGTGACCTTAGCGGAAACTGGGCCGTTGAGAATGTGACCAGTTAGGATGAGGTCGTACTGGAGCAGGTGCCCCCCTAATCCAATACGGCCCGTGCCCTTGTAAAAGGGGGACCCCCCCGGGCGCAGACAGGCACCGGGGGACGCCAGGGGAAGAGCCGAGTGAGGCTGTCACAGCCGAGGAACGGCCAGCAGCCGGGAGCCAGGCCCAGGACAGACCTGCCCCACACTCTCTGCCCGGTGACACCACGACCTCTGACCTGCGCCCCCAGCCGGCTGAGCCACTCGCTTAGGGGCCCAATCCTGCAGCCTGGGAAACAGATCCCCTGCCCATCCCTGTGCGGTCTGGCTCAGGTATCCCAGTGTCGCTCTTAAAACCCTTTAAAAAGAAACGTATCTTGGTTCCCATCCATCACTCGGGTCTCCGTGTGGATGGAGTCCCAGGCCTGGCCCCCACCGGGAGGGGCGGGCCGGAGCCCAGCGTCCGTGTCGTGGGCTCTGGCTTGGTGCCCCTGACCGGCCTCTCACCAGGAGGGTGAGGGTCCATGACTCTCCTCGCCCGGGCGGGGTTCCTCCCTGAACAAGGCCAAAGCCTGCTGGCCCCCCGGAGTGGCCGGGGGCCGGGACGGGGGATGGCACTGCCACACAGAGCCCCAGCCTGTTCCTGGGTCACTGTTTCCTTCACCGCTGCAACTTCGAGGAGCATTTGCTAGACACCAGGCCCTGCAGGCAGGGGGTGTCAGGACAGTCCCAGGTCCCCCTTCTGCCCATGAGGAGCGCCCCCGGAGTGGGGGGAGGGGGGGTCGGGGGGCTCAGCAGGCAGGCAGCACACAGAGCGAGTGAGAGTTTCCAGAGATCGGCACCCAGCTGGGCGGGGCCCCAAGGAGAGGAGGGGACCCTCTCCCCGGGCCGTCGGGTGGCTTTGAGGAGGTCGCTAATGGATGTTTCTCTCTCAGCGATGCCTCTCTCTCTCTCTCTCTCTCTCTCTCTCTCTCTCTCTGTCTCTCTCTCTCTCTCTCTCTCTCTCATCTATTAAAAACATTTTAACAGTTTGTTAAATGCCTTTTTTGGAAGGGAGTTTGGCAATGTGTACCCAAGTCTCATGCAACTCCTGAGCAAAATGAAAACTTCCCAAACTGCAAAGCTCTCCTGAAATAAGAAGTCACCGCACTAGGGGGTCCATTTCAGAATTCGCCGTCGCTGGGAACGGAAGACTCTTCTCTTCATCCTGCCGAAGACTCTCCATTCATTTGCCTGCATACGTCACTTCCTCCTCGCGGAATATGGGCTGTCGTCGCTCATGAGAGCGGTCCTCGTGTGCCCAAGGCCCACCGCACAGATGGCCAAAACAGAGGGCTGGGGCTGATCTGATGTTACCAGGAAAGCAGCACTCAGCGTTCTACAGAGCAGACGGCAGGCTACCCTGGACACGGGACGTACCCAGGAAGGATAGGGAGTCTTGAGTACAGACTCTGTCCTCCATGGGTACTCATTCAGCCAGCCAGCTGTGACTTAAAGCCTGCCACATGCCACCGTGGGCTGTGGTGCCCACAGAGTCCCTGCCCCCCCCCAGGGTGGTGCCCCATGCGCACGTACCCCAACCATGCACCAACCATGAAGCCTGAGAAATGAGAGGTTCCAGTGACACATCCACGTGCTGCTGAGAGAGCCGTGGGCTGTAACTGGCCAGAAAACAGAAGGTGGACAGTGAAAGAGGGGTGTGGTGGGGTCTAAGGCTCACACAGGGTGGGAGCCAGGCGTGTGCACACAGGCTCGCCCCCACACGTGCCTAGTGCCCGAGGCTGTTGTCAGTGTGAGCAGCAAGGCTCAGCTTTCACGCAAGGCATGTCAGACCGTCTGTGCAATGCTTTTGGCCAGTACATTAATTCCTTCTTTATGCACACATACACACACACATAATATATAATATATGATATATGATATATGATATATGATATATGATATATGATATAACATTATATATATATATATATATATATATATATACTGACTTTTTTTAAAGAGAGAGGAAAGGAGAGGGATAGAAGTATCAATAAGAGAGAAACACCCATCAGCTGCCTCCTGCACGCCCCCTACTGGGGGCCGAGCCCACATCCCAGGCGTGTGCTCTGACCGAAATCAAACCAGCAACCTTTTGGTGCAGGAGGCAACCAATCAGTGTGTTTCTCTCAGATGGATATTTCTATCTTTCCCTCTCTCTTCCACTGCCCCTAAAAATAAATGGAAAAAAATCCTCACGTGAGGACTTTAAAAAATAACAAGAGCCGAAACTGGTTTGGCTCAGTGGTAGAGCATCGGTCTGTGGACTGAAGGGTCCCGGGTTCAATTCCAGTCAGGGGCATGTACATTGGTTGCGGGCACATCCCCAGTGGGGGGTGTGCAGGAGGCAGCTGGTCGGTGTTTCTCTCTCATCGACGTTTCTAGCTCTCTATCTCTCTCCCTTCCTCTCTGTAAAATATCAATAAAATATATTTTTTAAAATTATTTTTTAAAAAAATAACAAGAACACACACACCAGCCCCATCCTGTTCACAAAGGCCCCGAGAAGCCCGTGCTTGCTCAGGACCCCACGGAGCGGCTCGAGTGCGTCCCTGTCCCTGGGAGGACCCGCCCGTTGTACTGAATGGGCTGGGAGGCTTCTTGTTGAGCTCCACGGAGGCGAGTGCTCCAGTGAAAGACTGTCCCCGAGGATACCCTGGTCCGTCTTTCCTATAAGCTGACCAAGCGACTGGCATCGACTCCTCGGAAGTTCCTGGGATTGGCTGTGGACGTGGTCCCGTTAGGAGTTCTTTTAAAGACCGTATCGCCTTCCTTACCCCCGGGGCTGGGAGGTGCGGAGACCACAGCCTTCCGCAGGCAGGTGTGCGGGGCCCTCCCCCCGCCGCATTGCTAGATGGCATCCTCACAAGCCTATTTATGAAACCAGAGCAATGGATGGACAGCCGGAGGGGCGGGAGGGCGGGAACCAAGGTGCCGGTACCTTAAACGTGTCAAATAGGAATGAAGTAAAATGCAACGCCCTCTCCCCGCACCCCTACCCCAACCGGGGTCTGTCTCTCCCCGAAAGCCACGTGTGGCTAGCCGTTCCATGTGAATCTCCCCAGGAAAACAGACATTTTACCCCGATACCAGCATCTCTCCTAACACATGCTCACTCCAAAGGGAAACGTAGTCTCTCTGGCTTCCTGCAGAACTCTGCAAACACACAGGAAGTAATGTAACAGACGTCCAGGGAGGTACCATCCAGATTTAAGATATGTTTGCCTTGTTTTATTTGCTTCCAGTCCAAAACAAGGAAGGAGGGAGGGGGGAGGAAAAAGGGAGGGAGGGAGACATACGAGTAAAAGCCCAAGTCCCATTCTGCCCCTCTTACAGAAGTAGATATGACCATGAAGCTTGGTGTGTGGGAGACCCTCATGCGCCTTTTTGCAATTTTACTACATAGTTTTATATCCATACAAAAATATATGGTGGTTTTATGTGTATTTCATGTCACATGAAAAGGATCATGCTGAATACGTCTTCCTAGAGGTTGCTTTTCTCAGTCAAAATGCAATCATTCGTCCCCGTTCGGCCATTAACAGATCTCTGTCTGAATGAGGAAATCCACTTCCGCTTCCTCTCCGTCTTCCACCTGCTGACTTACATGGTCAGTCAGGCCATTCCCTCCACCGCTCCCGAGAGAGAGCAGAGTGCATCCCACTGGGCTTGGTGTTTCACTTCTTGTGCGATTACAAATAAAATAATTGTCTTCGCTGGTAAAAGTAAGAGTTATGGCCTGGCCGGGCGTGGTTTGATTCTCAGTCAGGACACATGCCCAGGTTTCAGGCTCAACCCCCTGTGTGGGGCGTACAGGAGGCAGCCAATCAGTGATTCTCTCACCATTGATCTCTCTCTCTCTCTCTCTCTCTCTCTCTCTCTCTCTCTCTCTCTCTCTCCTCTCTCCTCTCTCCTCTCTCCTCTCTCCTTTATTCTCTGAAATCAATAAAAATATTTTTTAAATAAAGGAAAATGACTCAGAGTGAGGGGGTCAGGGCGGGGGAGGCTGCTATCTCACACAGACAATCCTTGAAGATGCCTCCGAGAAGGTGGCTCACAGCTGAGAGGTGCATGAGCTGAGGAATCTGGCCAGGCCAGTACCCGGGCCAGAGTGTGCCAGGCAGGGGCACAGCCAGGGCACAGGTCCCAGGCCAGTGGGCTCAAAGGACGCAAGTGCCAGGAGTGTTTGAATGAGAGGGCAAAGGACAGGAGAGGGGCTGGGACCCTGTGGCCACGGTGAGAACTTGGCATTGAATCCCACGTGGGACCGAGGCCTTCAAAGGTTCCACCAGAGACCTCAACCCCCCCCCCCCCCCGCCCAGGGACCTTTCTCTCTCAGGGACCTCTCCTCCCCCAGAACCCTCCTCCCCCAGGGACCCTCCTCCCCCAGGGACCCTCCTCCCCCAGGGACCCTCCTCCCCCAGGGACCTCCTCCCCCAGGAACCCTTCTCCCCCAGGGACCCTCCTCCCCCAGGGACCCTCCTCCCCCAGGGCCCTCTCCTCCCCCAGGTACCCCCTCCCCCAAGGACCCTCCTCCCCCAGGACCCTCCTCCCCCAGGGACCCTCCTCCCCCAAAGACCCTCCTTCCCCAGGGACCCTCCTCCCCCAAAGACCCTCCTGCCCCAGGGACCCTCCTCCCCCAGGGCCCTCTCCTCCCCCAGGGACCCTCCTCCCCCAGAGCCCTCTCCTCCCCCAGGGACCTCTCCTCCCCCAGGGCCCTCCTCCCCAGGGACCCTCCTCCCCCAGGGACCCTCCTCCCCCAGGGCCCTCTCCTCTCCCAGGGACCCTCCTCCCCCAGGCACCTCTCCTCCCCCAGGGACCTCTCCTCCCCCAGGGCCTTCCTCTCCCAGGGACCCTCCTCCCCCAAAGACCCTCCTCCCCCAGGGACCCTCCTCCCCCAGGGACCCTCCTCCCCCAGGGACCCTCCTCTCCCAGGGACCCTCCTCCCCCAAAGACCCTCCTCCCCCAAAAACCCTCCTCCCCCAGGGACCCTCCTCCCCCAGGGCCCTCTCCTCCCCCAGGGACCCTCCTCCCCCAGGACCCTCCCCTCCCCCAGGCACCTCTCCTCCCCCAGGGACCCTCCTCCCCCAGGGACCCTCCTCCCCCAGGGACCCTCCTCCCCCGAGGACCCCAGCGCCATGAGGGTCAGCCTCATCCGCCTGCACCCCAGCCCAGCACAGCGTCCGGCCCATGGAAAATGGAATGAGCCCGTTCGTCGATACAACCTCCGTGCCCTACCCTGCCCGACATACTCAACAGGTGCAGACATTGCCAAGTGGACATGCAGATGGCTCTGGCTTAGAACATAAACCCTCCGTTCCTGTGGCCGGTTCCAGCACATCCAAGCTGCCGGCCCCTCCGTGGGCCTTGGGCAGTCAGGGCTCACACTCACCTCCATCCATTTAGCACAGAAACATCCCAGACCCTCATTGCCTTAAAGGTGATCACCGCCCCCCAACCCCCACCACCACCACACACACACACAGGGCCTCCCACCCCGAATGGGAAGGGCGGGTTATCCAAAGGTTTCTGACCCTCAGGTCCCACAAACATCCCCCGCTATCAGCACCCACATGCCACTGAGCTCTCCGTCCACATGGCGGGCGAGGGGCCTCGCTCAGCGAGCCTGGCGTTGCCAGCAGCGTGGCGAAGGCAGCGCTGAGCCGGATATTTTAAGACAGGAGCGGGGGTGGGGGTGGGGGTAGAGGTGTGGATGGGGGGGGGGGGCGACACAGCAGCATTTTTCCAACCAATCAAAATCAAATTATACCTGAGCAACGTAATTGGAGTTTAATGAGTAGTTTTATGTTTTGCTAATCAAATCACCATATTGATGGGGTTGATCAGCAGAAATACAATGTTAATTACTAAGGAGCGCTAAGAAATTAATGCGGCTCTGAGAGCAGCACCCCACGCGCCACGCGGAAGGGGCCCGTGGACGGGCGGGGCCGGGAGGGCTGGTCATTTCTCCTGTGACCGAGCCCGTGGCCGCCGGGCCTGAGCGCTGGTGGGATGAGGTGCGTTTGCTGTTTTCATTTCACCAGGGTTCCAGGGCGGAGGCCGCCTGTGGGCACCCGCGGGAAGCACTTGGAAGTGAGCGGGCTCCATCCTGGACATCAGAAAGTCTCCCTGAAAATCTCCTGGAATGTCTCCTCGTCTAATTAGAATATTACCCTTTTATTAATAAAGATAGAGTTTTGTTTTGTTTCATTTTAACTTTGCTTTTATTCTTTCTTTTTTTTCTTTTTAGAGAGAGAGGAAAGGAGAAGAAAGGAGAGAAACGTAAATATAAGAGAGAAACATTGATTGGTTGCCTCCCAACTGGTAATTGGCCAAACCAGGAACCTAGACATGTGCCCTGACTAGGAACCAAACCGGTGACCGTTCAGTGCATGGCATGACCCTCAACCCACTGTGCCACACCGGCCAGTTTTTTTTTAGCAGAGGAGCTGTATAATCCCAGCTGTCCTCAGAAACCTAACTTCACACAAATCCTCTCTTCCGTGTCCTCACAGGATGGTCCCCTTGCCCCGGGATCTGGGGTAGCAGAGCCACACGTGTGAGCACACGCATGTGCATGTGTGTCTGTGTGTGACAGGGATGCTTTGCCCTGGGCCAGGCAGCCACCAGCACACACAGGACGGGGGGTGACGGCCGCGCCTCCTGAAACCCCGGCTGGCCGTCTCTTCTTTCTGCATCCCCAGCCCCCATCGGCTCTGCCGGGAGATGTTCTTTTCCTGAGCAGGAGACCTGTGAGCCCACCCATGACCGCAGCCGTGTCCACAATTTCAGGCCTGAGAAGCCGCGGGGCCTGGCACCGCGACGGGGATGTCGGCGGCTGCGGCTGGCTGGGCTCCGCTCGGGTCCCCAGACAGGGGCGGCCCTGTGATGAGACGGGGAGGTGACCCCCGACGGCCCCTACTCCGGGAGGCGGGAGCAGGAGCCGAGCGCGCCTGCAGGCAGTCGGAAAAGGGTCGCCCTGCTCAGGGGCCTGCAGACAGTGTCACAGGGCCACGGGCCCGAGGGGGTGGGCGTGCCTCTTCAGACAGCCATGAGGCCCGATGACCCCACCCCCTGCCCGCCACCCTCCACCATCCTCCCTCCGCCATCCTGGACCCCCAGGTCCAGCCCCGGAGCAGGGAGCCAGGCCTGGCGCTGGGCTCCTGAGCCCAGACACAGCGAAAGGACAGCGGGCTTTGCACCCAATGTCTGGGTTCAGATCCGGGTTCGACGGCTCCAAAGCCCCTGAGACTTTGAGTAGGTGACCTACTCTCTCTTTGGACCCTAGAGGACAGTGGGGGGAGGGGGGGCGACAGGGACCGGTCACACAAAGGGAACGCGGTGAGTAATGGCTGTTTCAGCCAAAAGTTCCCTTCTTTCGAGAAAACGCGTATTAAACCATATTGCTGAGATAGTTGGGATTTTTTTTCCCAAAGGATCATTTATTGATTTTTAGAGAGAGAGGAAGGGACAGGGAGAGAGAGAAACATTGATGAGGGAGTTCAACATCGATCTGCCACCTCCTGCACCCACCCCTCACCGGGCACCCAGCCCACAATCGGGGCCTGTGCCTGACCGGGAATCGAACCGGCAACCCTCTGGTGCACCGGACCAGGCCCATCCAACTGAGCCGCACGGCCAGGCAGGGTTGTCGGGATTTTGGCCAGCCTTTCCGGGAGCCAGGAGCTGTTGGGCAGTGAGTGAGCTCTCTGGACGGCTTGGACATAGACCAGGCGTGGGCAAACTACGGCCCGCGGGCCGGATCTGGCCCGTTCGGCTGTTCTATCCAGCCTGCGAAGCCGAAAGAGCGAGCCGTACCCTTTTATGTAATGATGTTTACTTTGAATTTATATTCGTTCACACAAACACTCCACCCATGCTTTTGCTCCGGCCCTCCGGTCCAGTTTAAGAACCCATTGTGGCCCTCGAGTCAGAAAGTTTGCCCATCCCTGGCCTAGACTAAGAATCGGGGTCCTGTCCAGTCCAGAACTGGCAACCCATACATGGTCGCCAGCCCCTCCCCGCCTCGCACCAGCCAATAAGAAGCCTCCGATGCCTCCTCTGAGTTGCCCAGGAAAACAAGCAGCTGGCGGGGCTGGAGACAGAGCCCTGGGCACATCCCGGGGCACGCCGTGCCCTGACGTGGGTCCGATGATCGGTCGATTGCTCTGCGTACAGTCGTTGAGTTCACAAAGACCCCTCACCCTTACTTCCGTTGTGTCCCCACACCCTCCTCCTGTCAGCCAGGCTCTCCTGGGAGACTTGGTTTCCCTCCTTGAGGAGTCCCGCCTGGGGCTCACCCGCCCTGACGGTCCCCAAAGAACCAGGCGGGGGACCGAGAGAAGCGGCCCCCTGGACCGAGAGGCAGGGGTCTCAGAGACTCGGCACGGCACGTGCCAGATCACCTCTCCTTTCTGGCAAAACGTCCCTGATGCCTGCCCGTTCCCTGCAGGGTGACATTTGCAAAAGGACGAGGGAATACTTCCCTTTAGTGTCTCCGGGACCTGGAAGATGCGGGGACCCGGAGCCCCGCCTTCTCCCCAGGGGTCCCAGCCTGAGGAACAAAGGGGTGCCGGGCTCATCTGCATATCCCAGCCATTAATCCGGCGCACGGGCTGCGGGGCTGAGCCAGCCCTTTGGGCGTTTTGAATACATTTTAAGCATCATTGCAAATTTGATTGCCATCAATAAAACGGCAAACAATATAATTATATGTGTTTGCTTCTGTGGAAGTGGGGGCACCCGTGTGACGTGCGGGGACGCTCATACAAGAAACACGCGTGCACATGCGTGCCTGTGCTCTGGGAGGCTCCCGCAGCGCACGCGTGCACGTAAGGGACGCGTACAAATCATCTGCTTCCCCTATGCGGTGCCGGGAGGGGAGGGGAAAAAAATCAAACCGAGGCACGGAGGGACTGAGAAAACTACATGTATCATTCACCTGATTTCAATTGTGCCTTGCTTTGAACCTCAGCCAAATCATTTTGTACATTAAAAATTGGTCAGGGATGATAAGATTCCATTTTCACGGTTGGCAATGCAGAACCGGGGAAAGAATACAATTACAGGCCCCTGAGTAAACTCTGCGAATGTCAACTTGATGTAAATGATCAAGTGTCCACAAAGGGGCCCGGGGAGGGAGGGCTCGAGCCGGAGCGAGCTGAGCTCCGGCGGCTGCAGGCAGGCGGACGGACAGACGGGACGGACAGACAGATGGAAAGAGCGAGAGGCGGGAGCAGCAGCCTGGCCGGCCCTCCCGGCGCAGAGTCCCGGGGCTCCCGGAGCCGGGGGCTGTGAAAGCGCCCACCAAGGGCCGGTGTCCAGTGCGCCGAGATGTAGCTGCCGAATGTACAGACAGTGCTCCCATGAAGGAATGTCCGGGCCTCCTGTGTGCGGTGTGCCCCCTTACCCGAGGGGGGTCCGTGCCAAGCCCTTCAGGAGACGCTTGAAACTGCAGACTGCACCAAACCCGCTCAGCACCACGTTTCCCCTGTACATACACAGCAGGCGCCCGACGGCTTCTCTCGGGCACATGGGATGCCAGCATCCCTACCTCGCGATGTGGGCCCAGGTGGAAGTAACAGGGACTGCACACAGCTCTGCGTCTGTGACGTCCGTGTGGTAACGGAGCTACTACGTGACTGATGGGCATTGGCAGGGAGCGTACAATGTGGGGACAGAGGGAGGGCTCACATTTCCAGCAGGATGGGACGGGACCGATGGGACCGGATAGAGCTGACCGGATGGGGCAGGACTGATGGGGCAGTGAGGGAGGCCACAGTACTGCTCTTGTGGGTTACAGCAGTGGTCGGCAAACTGCGGCTCTCGAGCCACATGCGGCTCTTTGGCCCCTTGAGTGCGGCTCTTCCACAGAATACCACGTGCGGACGCACACGTACAGTGCGATTGAAACTTCGTGGCCCATGCGCAGAAGTCGGTTTGGGGCTCTCCAAAGAAATGTCAATCATTGTGCTGTTGATATCTGGCTCTGTGGACTGATGAGTTTGCTGACCACAGGGTTAGACCATCTATGCGAGGCTCTGAGCTCCCGGACACGCCTGGGAATCTGTCTGTCTTCTGGGCGCTGAAGTGGGGGTTCAGGGCCCTGGAGGTGCCGCCCACCTTAGAGCCCGAGGCCCGGGCTGTGCGTTGGCTTCCCCTTGTCCTGCTTCGGGCCTCTCCACAGGGAAGTCAGCTCTTTCTCCCCTGATCCCGGCAATGCAGACGTTTCCAGCAGGCGCTCCCCCTGCCCCCTGCCTCCTGCCCCCCGCCAAGGACTCGTCCGTCCCACGGGACTGCCCCGTGGTCACCATCACCCACAGCAGGGTCTCCTGCCACGCCCCTGCAGCGTGGTTGAGGGAATGCTCGCTCAGCCGGGGCCCTCGGTGGGAGGGGCTGAGAGGAGGCCGGGAAATGAGGAGCCGCCATCCACATGGGGACCCTCGGGCTCTGGTTTAGAGCACGAGGCGTGTGGCACAGGTCACCGTGGCGGTGGAGCTCACGAAAGGGACCCCAGAGCCCAGGCGCCGCTGTCACTGCTTTTCCTCTCTCTCCAGGCTCCCGACACGCCTGTGCGCGGACGGGCCACGAGGGGTGCAGGCTGAGCAGGACGAAGATGGGGTTCTGGGTCTTCCCCGCTGCCGCTGACCTGGGAGAGGGGGCGATCTGCAAAGCAGGGGCCTCCCCTCACCTGGCCATCCCACCTCGGAGGAGACCCGGGGTGCTCTATTGAAAGCTCGCGTGGCCCTGGCTGGTGTGGCTCTGTGGCTAGAGCGACAGCCTGCAGACTGAAGGGTCCCGAGTTCGATTCCGGTCAAGGGCACGTACTGGGGTTGCAGACTTGATCCCCGGGAGGGGGCATGGAGGAGGCAGCCGATCAAGGATTCTCTCTCATGGTTGATGTTTCTCTCTCTCCTTCCCCTTTCCTCTCTGAAATCAATAAAAACGTATGTGTGTTAAAAAGAAGAAGGAGGAGCCGAAACCGGTTTGGCTCAGTGGTAGAGCGTCGGTCTGCGGACTGAAAGGTCCCAGGTTCGATTCCGGTCAAGGGCATGTACCTTGCTTGCGGGCACATCCCCTGTGGGGGGTGTGCAGGAGGCAGCTGGTCGATGTTTCTCTCTCATCGACATTTCTAGTTCTCTATTTCTCTCTCTTTCTCTCTGTAAAATATCAATAAAATATATTTAAAAAAAAAGAAGGAGGAGGAGGGAGAGGAGGAGGAGGAGGAGGAGGAGGAGGAGGAGGAGGAGGAGGAGAAGAAGAAGAAGAAGAAGAAGAAGAAGAAGAAGAAGAAGAAGAAGAAGAAGAAGAAGAAAAGAAAGCAAGCTCGGTGGACCAGGTCTACAGGTCAAACCTGCAGATAGTGCGTGAAGACGGGGTGGCCAGGGGTGCGATCGTGGGGAGCTCGGGACTGCGTCCTTGGAGGGACGGGCAGGCACGAGCGTTTTCCGGGAGAGAGAACACACATCTCCCCACCACCCCATCACCACTCGGAGGCGGAGAGCAAGACTGATTTTTCCAATTTATTTCGGAATCATCAGCCGCGCTGATTAGAGCCGCGATCGACTCCAGTTGTTCCTCGCCAGCGTCCTCGTTCCGCGTCTGCGCCATCCCCGTGCGCAGCCCGCATACATTATTGAAGCTTTATTTTATTTACCCGTCCCCCCGCGATGGAAAGCAGACCTGTCCCTAATCGGTTTTGTTTTCCTTGTCTTTGCTTCCAAGGAGCTCCGTGGAGTCAAGGCTGACAGATGTGCCCAGGTCCAAGTCCCG
Organism: Vespertilio murinus; assembly: GCA_963924515.1. Taxonomy (NCBI): domain Eukaryota; kingdom Metazoa; phylum Chordata; class Mammalia; order Chiroptera; family Vespertilionidae; genus Vespertilio; species Vespertilio murinus. The sequence continues at coordinate 215,001,610 of OZ004704.1, forward strand.
GGGCCGAGCCGGGCCAGGGGGCAGGGAAAGGGGGGGGGGGGTCCCAGAGGCCCTGCACGTGTCTCGCCCGGGCCTGGGCACTGGGAGATGTCACATGCAAGACAGAGAGGGCGTCAGAGGGTGACGTGCGGGCTCGGGGCCAGCGGGCAGAGGACACCCCGGAGTGAGACCCCAGGTTCCCAGCCTGCACCCCCACCCCACTCCCAACCCCCGAATCCCGCCTTGGACAGGACCACCGGGAATGTGGGCGGTGTTCCCGGCCCCCAGCGCTCAGGTCCCCGCCTTTCCAAGCTCAGTCCAGAGCCCAGGGAGGCAGCGGTTCGGCCCGGCCCCTGCAAACGGAGGCACCAGGAATGGCTTCGTGGGAAGAAAGCGGCCGCCCCGTCGCCAGCCCAAGAACGCGGCACAGAAGGCCGCTCTGCGCCTCCCAACTCATTTCTCTGACATTTTTAATCTGAAGTGCGGGAAATAACTATTTTTTTAAAAACGTGCAATTGGAGAACATCCAAGATGGCGGCCTAGGCAGTCTCCTAAGCTGCCGCCTCATCAACAATTTAATTAAAAAAACAACTAAAATAAAAAAGGACTTCACCAAAACGTCAGGAAAGCTGGCGGAGTGGAATAGCTACAACTAGAAAGAAAGAGAGAGGCTCACGGATCGGACTGGGAGCCGAAAAACACTGAGGTAGGGAGACGCTCGCGCACGCGGCCGCCGAATACCTGCCTGGCGGGAGGGGAGGAATCCCCGATTGCACGGAACCCTTTCCGACTGCACTGAACCCCAGCCCCGGCTGAAATTCCGTGGTCCCAGGCTCATACGGGTGGAGTCTGGACTGTGGAGAAAGGCACCCAGAGACTCAGAGACTCAGAGACTCAGAGACTGGGAGACCGGGGACCGGAGCCGCAGCCGGCAGGGTCTACAGACTCGCGCGCGCGAGCAAGTACGCGCTGAGGTCTGACCGCCGCCTCTCCGGAGCAGAAGGAGTCAGAAGCTCCAGGTCTGACCGCGGAGGCTGCTGCTGCCTCTCTGTACAAGGTGGCGGCCTCTCCGGAGCGGAAGGAGTCAGAAGCTCCAGGTCTGACCCGGAGGCTGCCGCTGCCTCGCTGTACAAGGTGGCGGCCTCTCTGTAGCGGAAGGAGTCAGAAGCTTCAGACTACAGAGACCAGCCCAAGTCCGGGTGAGCCCCTGGGGCACCCACGCTCTTGCTGGGGGAAACTGGGACAGTCAGGCGGAAACTCAGGCGAGCGCACAAGGGCAGGGCAGAAGCCAAGACTGTCAGTTCAGCCCTGAGACTCCACCCCATCCAAGCTGAGCAGAGGCTTCTGCAGTTTTTCAAGTCTGATCCTATAAGACTGTCTCCAATACAGAAGTTATCCCAGAGTAGACACAGCTGATACCCACATCCAATTGGCCTGAAGGTCAATTCACAACAATAGAGACTTAGCTACAACAAGGCTGTGCACGCAGTCCACAAAGGGGATCACCAAGAGTGTCTACCTCAGGTAACTGAGGAGGCTGACCCACTGGGCCATATAGGACACCAAACACACAAAGCCATCCTACCAACTCTGAAAAATAGTGATAATGCCGAGACAAGGAAATAGATCTCAAACAAAAGAGATGGAGGATATAGAGTTCAGAACTACGGTTCTAAGGTTATGCAACAATATCCTAGAAAAGCTCGATAAACTTCATGAGACCCAACTAAAAAGTATAGATAAACTGACTAAATTGGAAAATATTATGCAGAGATCCAACAGCAGAATGGAAGAACACAAGAATCAGGTCAAAGAGCCAAAAGACACTCCGCTGGAGAAGGAAGAAGAAAAGAGGATCCAGAAAGTTGAAGATAGTGTAAGGAGCCTCTGGGACAACTGCAAGCGCACCAACATCAGAATTATGGGGGTGCCAGAAGAAGAGGGAGTGCAAAATACTGAAAACATATTTGAAGAAATAATATCAGAAAACTTCCCTCACCTGGTGAAAGAAATAGACTTACAAGTACAGGAAGCCTACAGAACCCCAAACAAGAGGAATCCAAAGAAAAATTCTTCTCGACACATCATCATCAATATGCCAAGGGTAAAAGACAAAAAGAGGATCTTACAAGCAGCAAGAGAAAAGCAGTTGGTTACCTATAAGGGAGCACCCATACGACTATCAGCTGATTTCTCAACAGAAACCATGCAGGCCAGAAGGGAGTGGCAAGAAATATTCAAAGTGATGAATAGGGAGAACCTACAACCAAGATTACTGTATCCAGCAAAGTTATCATTCAGAATTGAAGGGCAGATAAAGAGCTTCACAGATAAGAAAAAGCTAAAGGAGTTCATCACCACCAAACCAGTATTATATGAAATGCTGAAAGGTATTACTTAAGAAGAGGAAGAAGGTCAAGTGAATTAAAAATCTCAGGAATAGAATAAACTGGTGAATATAATAGAATTAGGGGCAAAGAAAGGGAGTAGATAGATAATTATCAGGGTGAAAGGGGTGTGGGGTGCAGAGACTGGATTAAAATTGTATAACCTATGGATGAGGACAATAGTGGGGGGAGGGGGTAAGGGCAGAGGGTGGGGTGGGAATCAGGTGGAAGGGAGCTATGGGGGAGAAAAAGGAGAAACAATTGTAATAATCTGAGCAATAAAGATTTATTTAAAAAAAAATAAATAAAAAAAAAATAAAAACGTGCAATTGCACGCCTAATTCCGTATTAATGAGGCCCAACATCTGGGGCTCCTCACGTCTGAGAGAGTTAAAATATTATCACATTAAAGCCTGGAATTGATTTGTATTGACTTATGAATGCCGGCGGGCCATTAAAGTTTATTTTTTTTCCCCAACTAGCAGCTCCTCTGGTCATTACGGAGCTCTGCGCCTTCCCTCAAGGGCTGGAGGACCGTGGCCCCCTCCGGGCCGTGCCATCCCCACGAGTGGCCTCACACGGGCGCCCTGGTCCTGTCGGCTGGACAAGGTCCTCACCGGGAAACATAGTCAGCATCTTCTCACTCAACCCCGCTCCCGGCGACTTCCTCTCTGAATGTCCCTCTACTTAGAACGCCTGCTGCTGCCGGAATGAGGTCGGCCCATGGCCAACACAAGCAGGGGTCCCCTCCCTGCGTTCCCCGCACGACATCCGGGGTCTTTTCTGCATCGTTCTCCTCAGCCATCCATGCTTCCGTTCACTGTCCCCTCCACGGCCACCAATTGGGTAGTGTTACTATCAACTACCCCCACGTGTTTTCAGGGCTGTGATGCACCAAGCTCAGCCTTTCTCCTACGAGGGGCAGGGGACAGGGGCAGAGGAAGAGGGTGGGCATAGGCAGGCACAGGGGGCAGAGAGCAAGAGCAGGGGTAGGGGGCGGGTGTATGTGTCTACACCTCCTTCTGCCCTCCTGGAGGTCACCGTCCACCATCAGAACCCACGTGATTCTGAGCTGAAGCCGAGGGGAGTGTACAGCCCCCACAAGCTTTGTTTTCATTGACGTATCGCTCTTCACAATTGGGGGGCCCCGGAAGAGCAGGGCTTGGGCGCCTGCTTGCCACCTGCTACTCCTCATCTCACTGGTCCTCAGTTTCCCCAGCTGTAACACCTGGGTGAGGACAGCCGCTTACCACCGTGTCCTCAGGAAGTGAGACTTGGCATCGGCGGCTGAGTGGCCACTGAGCGTGAGCGTTCACAGCGCACGGCACAGGCAGCGAGCGCTCCGCGGGGGTCTCCTGCGTGGCTGTCTTCCCACAAGTCCTGCCGGGGAGAGCTGGTCAAGGACATTCCCAGGCTTCCATGTGGAGGCCACGCACACGATGCTGACACGGCGGGCAATTGTCACAGTGTTAGCCTCAGGGTGGGGCATGGGAACCGCCATGCAAGTCGGGCGCACTGCCAGGTGGCTGTGGCCTGCCTATCCCCCCCCCCATGACTTCCGCCCTGACGTCACGGCAGGGGATAAGGCTTATACAGAGTCTGGGTAGCCTGTGAGAGCCGTCACATCAGCTAAGCGCCTGGGCAAAACTCCCACTGCCCCTTGGATCTTACAGCTTTGGACTCAAAAATGTGATTCCTCGTGGGCACGGGAATTCTCTCCTGCCTTCCCTAACAGGTCATGGCCAAAGATATTGTCTTCTTTGTCTTTTAACGTTTGCTCAGCATTCAGTTAGTTTGCCTTGCTTCGAAACAAACAAGAACATCCAACCAGCTCTGTGGGAAAGTCAGTGCTCAGGTAGGTCTCCGAGGGGTTCGGAACGGGCAGCCCCATAACCCAGCCGCCCGGCTGTCCGGTGGAACCCTAGAATAAACAAACTAACTAACCCAAGACAGACAGAGTGAACTCGAAAGTCCTGTGGTGTTCACAAAAAGCAGAGGCAGCGCCGCCTGGAAATAAGCTCTCTACCACGAGTTTGCCGACGGTGGCCTTCTGGTATGGTAAGGGTTAAAGGTGACTTTCACCGAGGCAAAACCATGGCAAATGAGGGAAAGCCAAGATCTTCCAGTGCCGCTGTTCTAGAAAAGCCTTCTTTATTTATTTTATTATTTTATTTTATTTTATTATTTATTATTTTTATTTATTTTTTATTTTATTTTATTTTATTTTATTTTAATTGTATTTTATTTTTGGCTGTAATTTAGGACATGTCCCTGGACTCAGAATTTCCCCGGTTTCTTTCTGTATTTTTTCTTTCTTTTTCTGGACATTCGGAAGTGGGCTGCGTGGGCTGCGGAGGAAAAGGGCATGTTATAAGAACAATTAGCGAGACAGAAACGTGGGGGTGGATTTGCCATTTAATCCCGCCTCGCGGGAGCCAGGAGGAAAGAAGGGTCGTGGAGGTCTGTGGCAGAGACTGCTGATAAATATTCAAAATCCAGTTCCCTTCCCGCCTCACGCGCAAAACCCCTCTGTTTTGGCAGGTAGCCATTTTCCCTCTAAAAAAACAACAACAAAAAAAACTCCCATTTTCCCTTGCGATGGGGCAGCCCATGACAGGCAGGTGGAAAGTGCTGAGGGGGGGTTCTGGAACATTCTCTAAGGGAGCTTGCTCCGCTGGGGGTGGGTGCTGTAAGCCTTGCCCTGGGGCACGGGCCTAAGAGCTGGAGGGGCAGCCGCCTTGGCAGCAGGAGGAAAGCGGCACCAGCCTCCTGACCCGGGCTCCTGAGGCGCTGAGCCCGGGCCAGCAGCCGCCTCCTCACACGTCTCACTGAAGGACCGAAACAGAGTCCAGAGTGCTAACCATTACACCATGTGTCCACCACCCAGAGCTGAAATAGCATGGCTGACATGTACACATAAGGAGCTGTTTGACGTTGAAATGGGGACTCAAAAGAGCTGTTGGCCCAGAAAGGAACTCACTACAGACTGATTCGTTTGCCTCTCAGCATAACCATTATTATGGCTGGTCTCATTTTCGGTTCTTATTAGGGAATTCCTTATATCACATGATCTCACACATCTAGAGGAAATGGTGAACAACATAGACTGATGAACAAGAACAGACCCAGAGACAAGGAAGCATTGATCAGACCGTCAGGCCTCAGAGGGAAGGCGGGGGAGGGTAGGGGTAAGGGAGAGAGACCAACCAAAGGACTGGTGTGCATGCATATGAGCCTAACCAGTGGTCACGGACAACAGGGGGGTGGGGGCGTGCGTGGGGAGGGGTTTGGGATGGGAATGGGGGGATGAGGACAAATATGTGATACCTTAATCAATAAAAAAATGTTTAAAAAAGAAAGAAAAAGTAAAAATAAATTATTTATTTATTTATTTATTAATAATTATAATAATTATAATAAGCCAAAAAATAAAATGTCAAACAAAATACATGTTTGTTTTTTTTTTAAATCTCAAAAAATAAAATAAAATAAAGGACCAAAACCAAAGCCTTATTTGTTCCAACCACCGTGATCTGGCCGCTGTCGTTTGGAATCCGAATAGCAGAAGGCCCTTCACTTCGAGCTTTTCTGTTTTCCGAGGGAGACGGTAGAGTTCCAAGTAAGGTTCACCCGGAGAGTCACAGAACAAAGCTCAGGAAGTGACTGTGATTGTTGTAAATACACGTGCCTCCTCCAAGCCCCAGAGTCACCAAATCTCAGCCGCTCGCTCCTTTCGCCTTCGCCCCTTCTGCCCCTCCACCGCCTCCCTGCCTGGCTGGTCTCCGCTCACACGTCTCTTCTCCCGGGAAGACCTCCCTTCCCCAGCCCCTGGTGCCAAGCTGTGAGCGCCCACAGCGCCCGGCTTTCCCGTTCCAGCCACGCCTACCCCTGCGGCCACTCTCTGAGGACCCCTCCTCCCCGTCAGAACCAAGTGGACAGACACCCGACCCCGCCCTCCCAATCCCTCCCCCCCTCCGCCCGGCATGTTCCACATCAGGATGAGTGTGAGTGACTACAATACACGTTTCTTCTCATGTACCCGGATTTTTATAGATTTTCCCTGTGTCGGTTGCCTCTTAATGTCCCCTTACTTCTGACTCCATTACCTATCGTAATCAATATTCCAGAGAGTGGTAAGGACACACATTCAAAATGAAAATAAAGTCCACCGAGTCGCAGAGGAATCTCTTCCTGTAGCTTTTGGGGGAAGGGGAATTCAGGGACACCCAACTGAACTGTAAACTCAAAACTACCTTGACCCCAGCTGCCCCTCCTTAAGCAGAATCCTGCAGAAATATTAGGGTCTGCGTCCCTGGGAGCCCATATAAGGATGTGCACTTTATAGAGTTATTTATAACAGAAAATTAAGGACCCACATAAATATCCTTTGATGTAGAGTAACTAAATGACCTGAGTCCTATGTATGCCATGAAATAGCACGCAGTCGTCGTAATGACTGAGCTGGGCATATGAGTCTGTTAGGGAAAGACTCCTTGAACATATTCATGAGGACATTTGGGTTGGGCTATGTACAGTGGGTTACAACCTATGTGAAGAACGATGTGATATGAGTGTGTTGCGTGTGTACGTGGGCACCAATAGCTCTTTCTGAAAGAAGCATGGTCGGCAGTGATTGACGGCCAGGATGAGATTGCAGAGGAAGAAGGAGGAAAAGAGGGATTTTCACACCTCTTCGATGTTAGCTGTCTCCATTTCTCTCATAGAGGGGGATGTTACTCACATGTAGCTTCCACTTCCCTGATTCTCTCTCCAGCTCTTTCTAATCTCTTGTTTACTCTGTTCAACGTTCAAGAAAAACTCTCTTGTTCCCAATTTCCTATGATTACTTCTTCTATTTAACAAGCGTTTCTTTATTTTAAGGGTGATATTTCCACCTTAATCTAGTTGAGAATTATAAACACACTTATTTTAAATCCTTTCCGGTGTGTCTGGAGCTGCACAGCCACGTGGCAGGCAGTTAAGTGTGAGGGATTCAGAGGCAGTCTGTTTAGGTCAATTCCAACACTGTCGTTTGACTGTATCTCTATTGCTTTCTGCTTAATAAAGATGATGATTACAATGAATACTCCACAGAGTTTTTTATGGAGTTTAAATGAGTTGATCCGTATAAATCATTTGGAACTGTGCCTAGCATACACTCGGCCTTCAAGACATGCTATGTAGTTATTGTCATTATTTCTATTTCCTCGGGTGTGAATTCTTCCATGTGGTGGGTATACTGGCTGTCTCTTGTTGCACTGAATCTCTTCGTGTGCCTTTTAACTTTTATTTAAAATTTAAAATTGCAGAGATGTTTTTCCACGAGGCCTTCCCTGTCCATTGGTTTCGTGAATGTTACAGCCCAGACCTCCAATTGCCCAAAGCTAAAAACAGGTCTCACCTTAGGGGTCCAGGGTCCTTCCAATTCCAGAGCCGTTGCTATCCCTCTGCCTCACACAGGTCTCTGGAAGTGACCTTTAGACCCAGTTTTTCCGATTCACAGATTTCTCAAGGATGCCACCCAGGCCGGCTTGTGGGGAACAGGAATGAAGCTCTCTGAGGGAAGAGCCGGGCCTGTTCTCCTCACCCAGCAAGGCACGGAGCCTACACACCACTCAAGCACGTTAATATTATTCACTAAACATTAAAAGACCATCCTGATGATTTTATATGTGTGTTTTTTTAATTAATTCTAGAGAGAGGGGAAAGAAGAGAGATAGAGAGAAAAAGAGAGAGAGAGAAAATCATTGAAGTGAGAGAGAAATACCAATTGGCTGCCTCTTGCACACCCCCTGCTGGGGATGGAGCCTGCAACCCAGGCATGTGCCCTGACTAAGACTAGAACCAGTAACCCCTTGATGCAGGGGATGACGCTCAACCCACTGAGCAACACTGGCCTGATTTTTTAAAAAGCCAAAATAGATGAAGACTATCACTGGTGGCCGGCCTGAGGCTGCAATTTGCCGGTAAATGTGTACTAACGACGGTGTCTAGGTCTTACTGCGCCTGCGGATGCTAAACAGAGAAGTACTATAAGCATCCAAAATCAAGAGAGGACGCAGAAAGGAGTCCCAGCTCCCCTCGTCCCCCTGGGCCGTTAGGAGCGGGGCTGCTCGGTTTGGAGCTGATCCGGCCTCATTCTGTGAGGTTGCGTCCTGATGCTGCTCGCTCTCACCGCCCCGTCCTGTTGAGGTCTGCAATGAGTTCATTTAAGTGCTTGAGGAACAGCCAGCAATGGTTGTTTCAGCGTCTGTGTGAAGTTAGCCCTGTGCAAGTCACGGGTGATTCGGGGGACTGTAAGCCAGCATGTGACCTTCAGGGCCACGTGGTCAGGCTGAAAAGATAAGCACTGGACAGTATGGACACTGTGGAGAACTGTATGGAGTTTCCTCAAAAACCTGAAAACGGAACTACCATCTGGCCCAGTGATCCCACTCCTAGGAATATATCCCAAGAAACCAGAAACACCAATCAGAAAGGACATATCGCCGAAACCAGTTTGGCTCAGTGGATAGAGCGTCGGCCTGTGGACTAAAAGGTCCCAGGTTCGATTCCAGTCAAGGGCATGTACATTGGTTGCGGGCACATCCCCAGTAGGGGTGTGCAAGAGGCACATGAGGTCGATGTTTCTCTCTCATCGACATTTCTAGCTCTCTATCTCTCTCCCTTCCTCTCTGTAAAATATCAATAAAATATATTTTTTTAAAAGAAGAAAAGAAAGGACATATGCACCCCTATGTTCATAGCAGCACAATTTGAAATAGCTAAGATTTGGAAACAGCCTAAGTGCCCGTCAGCAGACGAGTGGATTAGAAAACTATGGTACATCTACACAGTGGAATACGACGCTGCAGTGAAAGAAAGGAGTTCTTACCATTTGCAGCAGCATGGATGGGACTGGAGAACATTATGCTAAGCGAAGTAAGCAAGTCAGAGAAAAAGAAATATCACATGATCTCACTCATTTATGAAATATAATGAACAACATAAACTGATTAACACAAACAGATCCAGAGACAGGGAAGCATAGATCAGACCGTCAAACCTCAGAGGGCAGGCAGGGGAGGGTGGGGGTAAGGGGGAGAGATCAACCAAAGGACTTGTGTGCATGCACATGAGCCTAACCAGTGGTCACGGACAACAGGGAGGTGGGGGGTAGGAGGGCAGTGGGGGGATAAGAACACATATATAACACCTTAATCAATAAAGGAAGAAATATTTTTTTAAAAAACCTAAGTACTAGAAACCTCCAGAAAGCAAGAGCCAGACTTAACATCGAATGCGGGGGGGGGGGGGGGGGGGGGGGGGGGGAGAACCAGGGGGAGAAATGGGAGAGAGAGAAGGGAGGAAGACACGTGGGAAAGTGATTTGAGTCCGTGGAACTATCTCGGGGAGAGTGGCCTGCACAGGAAAGCGGTGCGCCCCCCAGGGACATTCCTCATGGGAGCACTGCACACAGGGGCCCGGACATTCCTCATGGGAGCACTGCACACAGGGGCCCGGACATTCCTCATGGGAACACTGCACACAGGGGCCCGGACATTCCTCATGGGAGCACTGCACACAGGGGCCCGGACATTCCTCATGGGAACACTGCACACAGGGGCCCGGACATTCCTCATGGGAACACTGCACACAGGGCCCGGACATTCCTCATGGGAACACTGCACACAGGGGCCCGGACATTCCTCATGGGAACTGCACACAGGGGGCCGGACATTCCTCATGGGAGCACTGCACACAGGGGCCCGGACATTCCTCATGGGAGCACTGCACACAGGGGCCCGGACATTCCTCATGGGAACACTGCACATGGGAGGCCGGACATTCCTCATGGGAACACTGCACATGGGAGGCCGGACATTCCTCATGGGAACACTGCACACAGGGGCCCGGACATTCCTCATGGGAGCACTGCACACAGGGGGCCTGCAGACACAGACCAGCCGGTCAGTGTGGTTCCTGCGAACCAGAGGCCCCAGGAGTCTGCACCGGACAGAAGATGCTGGGGTATCAGATGCCATAGAATGAACAGCATCCTCCAATGTGAGGATCAGGCCGGACCCTGAGGCGGACAGCTGCTGGGCAGCCGGACCGGGTGGGGCTGAGCCCCAGTGACCCGCACTGCCTGTGCCCGCGGTGAGGAGCTGCATGGGGCGCAGAGATGTTGGCGCCAGTGGAAAGGCCAGGGGTCCCCCACCGCACGCTGAGGGGCGCTCCGGGCAAAGCTGCACTGCCTGCAAACCCCGGCCTACAGGAATCGTTTGGCATCCAGTGACAAGGTGGTACAAAGCTCCCTTGTGATTTTTTTTTTTTTTTTGCACCGTAGAAGATGTTATGTGCGTGATGCCAGAGCCACGTGGGAGAGCAGGAAGGCGCAGGGACCGCTGTCTGCATCCTCCGCTCGGCTCAGCAGGCCTGGCGTGGGGATGGAGCCGCCACTGCCCTCGCCGCGGCCACTGTCTGTCCCCGAACCTGCCATCGCTCCGACGCCCCCGAGGACACCACCTGTCACACACTTCTACACAGCGGCGCCCGCAGGAGACACGCTGCCCTCTCCCGGGGCAGGGCGGGCAGGGCTGCTGAAGGGCTTTCGTTACCGTGTTCAAGAAGCCGGAAGCTTGCAGAGCATTGGCGCTTAACTGCGGCTGGGAAGACGCAGCCCTGTCTCCCTTTCCACCTATGAGCTGCTGCCACCACCCCGCTCCCCGCCACCCCCAGTCAGCCACCCAGGCGTCACCTCCGCACAAAGACAGAAACTGCCTGCCGGTGTGGCTCAGGGGTTGAGTGTCCACCTAGGAGCCAGGAGGTCACGGTTCGATTCCCGATCAGGGCACATGCCTGGGTTGTGGGCTCCATCCCCAGTGTGGGGCATGCAGGAGGCAGCCGATGGATGATGCTCTCTCATCATTAATGTTTCTATCTCTTGCGCTCTCTCTCCCTTCCTCTCTGAAATCAATAAAAATGTACCTTTAAAAAATATTTTTAGCCGAAAACGGTTTGGCTCAGTGGTAGAGCGTCGGTCTGCAGACTGAAAGGTCCCGGGTTCGATTCCGGTCAAGGGCATGTACATTGGTTGCGGGCACATGCCCGGTAGGGGGTGTGCAAGAGGCAGCTGGTCGATGTTTCTCTCTCATCAATGTTTCTGGCTCTCTATCTCTCTCCCTTCCTCTCTGTAAAATATCAATAAAATATATATATATAATATATTTTTTTTTTAGCCGAAAACGGTTTGGCTCAGTGGTAGAGCGTCGGTCTGCGGACTGAAAGGTCCCGGGTTAGATTCTGGTCAAGGGCATGTATGTTGGTTGTGGGCACATCCCCAGTGTGGGGTGTGCAGGAGGCAGCTGGTAGATGTTTCTCTCTCATCGACGTTTCTAGCTCTCTATCTCTCTCCCTTCCTCTCTGTAAAATATCAATAAAATATATTTTTTAAATATTTTTAAAAGGAGCAGAAACTTCTCCAGTGGACTGGATATCCCTGTGGGCCAGGCAGACCTAAGGATGTCGCCCCCCCCCCCCGTGCCTTCTGGAATGGTCCTGAGCCCCCTTGGGTGCACAGAAAGTCCCCATCATTTGGAAAGGCTGCAAATGCCAGCACTGGTGTGGTTTCTCCTCTTTTTAGAGGGAAAAAAAAAGTACATACGCCTTGTCTGTGAACAGTAAAGAAAAGGAGACCAAATACCTGGGGGGGGGGCGGGGGGGCGGAGAATGTATTTACCAAAAAAAAAAAAAAAAAAAAAGGATCCTGGCGATTCTTTCCTTAATTGGGTTGGAAGGGGTTACTTCATTATGCAGCAAATTAGAAAATTCATAATTTATCATTGCACCCAGTCGAAATGCCACCCAACTGAGTCGCACCCCTGTGAAAACCATCACATAAGCAGCAAACTGTCAAGCCGGCTGCAGCCGACGGGCAAAATTAATATGCAAATGTATGCAAGAAATTAAAAAGCAGAATTACCCAGGCAAATGAGGTAGCTATACTTGAATTGTTAGAATTATGAATAATTACTGCGAATTTTCTGCTCCTAATATAACTTGTTTTTTGATAAACAAAGACTTAATTATCGGGATGCGCTGGAGAATTGCCGCAGCACTCATTAATCTTGCAAAAAAAAACAAGTCCCCGGTGCCCGCGCCGTAATGAAGAGCGCGTGCCCTGCATCTCCAGGAAGATCACAGGCGCCGGGGTGCCAGGGCTGGAGAGGGAGAGTGACGGTGCCAGCCCCCTCCCGCCCCCCGGGGTGTCAGCCGCCTTCCGCCAGCCATCAAAGGGACTTATTTATGCCGGTGGCGGGGCTGTACGTCCCGGTTACGGCGCCGGGAATGCCGTCCTGCAGAGCGCACGCCGCTAACGGATGGCACGTGGCGGCCCTCGGTCCACGGAGGGACCCGCCTGGAGGCCCGGCTCCCCGGCTCTCCATTCGTCTCGCCGGTGTCCGTGGGAACGGGGCCATGAGCACCCACGCGGATTTGAAACCCCACCTCGAGAACGGCAACTCGGAGGAACGGGACAGGGGGCAGCAACACCGCCGGACGCAGCCTCCACCGTGCCAAGGCCCAGGCCCCGAGGGTGGCCGGACCCAGGAAGGGGGCCTTCCTGCAGGCGGGGACCCGAGGCTGAGGGCCGGGCCGGCCATGGGGACCGTTTCCGGAGCCCGAGCAGCCACGGTGCCCACAGGAGCCGGGCTTGGGCCAGCAGCGGGCCTCGCCCCGGTCCTCCCCACAGCCGCGGCCTGAGCCCGAGCCCCTGAGGGCTGCAAGCCTGGCGTCTGCTGGGTGACTGCGGTCCAGTCCACCGTCCTGGGGCCGAGGAGGCCCTGATAAACCCTCACCGATCATCGGGCAAATCACAGACACCACTCTGCCCGCTGAGGCCACCCAAGGCGCTCAGGCAGCCTGCTTCCAAAGGCCCCTCCAGGAATTCCGTCCCCCTCAGAGATGCCAGCACCCACAGCACCTGCTTCTCTGCCTTCTTGGTGCTAGGAACCCCCCACCCCGCTCCCCAAGTCCTGGGGGTGTCGCTTCCTGACCCCATGCACCCCGGTGTACTCTGTCCAGGAACCCGAGAACCCATCTCTTAGCAGTTACCACCTCTTTATCTCTAATCGTGCTAAAACACACATAACGTACAAATTATATTTTAAAAACAATAATCTTACCTAATAATAGACAAACATGTAAAATTGACTGTGCCTCCGGCACGCCCACAGCCAATCAGAATGAATATGCAAATTAGGAGGCCAAAGATGGCTGCCCCCAGCTACTCCAGGCCCGGAGTGGCCAGGCAGGGCAGGACGCCTGCTATGAGAGGGAGGGCGGGGGCGAAGGCATCTACAGGAGCAGAGTGCTGCAGCGAAGATGAAGGGGCAGACTCTGGCCTGAGCGAAAGCCTGAGTCCCAGTTGTCAGAGGAAATCCGGTGCTGGAAGCCAAGGGGAGGAAGGCCTATTGCACGGATCTCTTCTTGCACCGGGCCTCTAGTAACAAAAATGAAAAGGAAAGAAAATGAAGAGTCACTTGATGCCACTGGAGTTTGAAGCCCAGGGGGAGGCCGGGACAATGAGACCTCAAGGTGGACAGAACCGCTGGGGGTTCCCCGAGCAGGACAGCAAACGGGGCTCACCCGGGGCTGGCCCCGCCCCGGGACCATCTGCCTGGAGCACGGGAGTGGGTGGGAGGCCCGGAGGAGCCGAGGTGGGTTAGTGGTGCCTGCTCCCGGCCCGGGAAGGGGGGCCAGCCGGCGGACCCCAGGCGACATGTGCTGTCTTGGCAGGGACAGCAAGCGGAGGAGTTCCATTCCATCCAGGGGTGTTGCCAGGAGGTTTCCGAGGGGCAAGACCGGCCACAGCGAGGAGAGCCCGTCCTCCCCGCGCCTCCCTCCCTCCCTCGGGCTCCATGAAGCACGGCCGAGGAGGAGGGGGAGGAGCCCGCCACCGGGCAGAGCGCCGGCAGCAGCTCCCTGACAGGCCGGCCGCCTGCGCAGACACAGCCTTGGGCACAGACGCTTGCCCCGAGGAGCCGGAGAGGCAGGAGCAAGCTGGAAATTAATTTTTAATTGGCACGCCTTGGGCTCGGCCAGGAAGAAAGAAGGAAGGAGCTGCTGGGGTGGAGGCACCTTCCCTCCCAGGACTCGGCCTGCTGCCCCCGAGGGTCACGACCTCTGGGCCACGCTGTCCACTACCCTGCCACGGGCCCCAGAGAGGCCACCGAGCCCTTGAAACGTGGCCAGTCCGAGTCCAGAAGACGTGGTAGAGACAAAAGAATGTAAAACGTCCCATTAATATTTTAAGATGGATTACATGTTGAATGGTAATAGTTTAGACAATTCGGTTAAGTAAAATACATGACTAAGGTGCACTTCTCTTTACGGAGTGCGGCCACGAGGACCTTCAGGTACAGAGCTCTGTGTGCGTCTGCAGGCGACGCTGCTCTGAACCCCTCCCTGCAGGTGATGGGCTGGGGCCACACATGCTGAGGGAGGCCTGGCCCCGACCCCCAACCCCCATCCCTCACCATCCTCCCTCCACAGCTGGAGAACCCCAAACTTAAATCCCATGCAAGGCCCTCGGCGTCTCGCCGGGTGAGAGTTGTCTTATTCTGGGGGAATCCCTCTGTTTTCTCTAGAAATTAGAATAGACCTGCCCGACTGGCGTGGCTCAGCGCCGACCTCTGAACCAGGAGGTCACAGATGGATTCCCCTTCAGGGCACATGCCCGGGCTGTGGGCTCGATCCCCAGGCTGGGGCGTGCAGGAGGCAGCAGATCAATGATTCTCTCTCCTCATTGATGTTCCTCTCTCTCTCTATCCCTCTCCCTTCCTCTCTGAAATCCATTTTTAAAAATGTTAAAAAATAAAAATAAGTAAAAAAAAATTGGAACAGACTTTCTTAGGGTGTGTTTTAGGTTTGCAGAATGAAGTACACAGCACAGAGGGTCCCCATGGACGCGCCCCGACACTCGGGGCTCCCCGATACTAACACTGTGCGTCGATGCTGGGATCTGACCTGCACTTTGGGGAGATCCCTGCGCGTCCTGGTGGGAGATGGGTGGGAGGAGGGCAGCTGGAGGCAGACCGGGAGGAAGCCATGTCAGTCAGGCAGGTGAGAGCCGTGGGGGCAGCATGGCAGGTGCACGCGAGGCGCCCCCCAGAGGCGGGGCAGGGAACTGATGGGCCTCAGGGGAGGACGGAGGTGGACTCGCTGCTCCTGGGCAGTGTCAGTAGAGAGAGCCAGGCCAGCACTGTGTTCTGGTGCACGAGGAAGAGAGGGAAAGGACGAGGGGGCAGGAAGCTGACCCTCCCCTCTCCGGAGAGAGCCCCCATGGAAGGTCACGACCTCTGGAAAGTCACATGATCATCAGAGGCAAAGACACCCTGTGGCCACATTTCCTCAGGGGTTCTTTTTGGAGATTGTTTTTCTTTTGGATTTTTTTTTGGGGGGGGATTTTTTGGGGGGAGTGTTTTGGGTTTTTTAGTTTGTTTTTTATTTCAGAGAAGAAGGGGGAGAGAGAGAGAGAGGAGAGAGAGAGAGAGAGAGAGAGAGAGAGAGAGAGAGAAACATCAAAGAGGAGAGAGAATCATGGATCTGCTGCCTCCTGCACGCCCCACGCTGGGGATCGAGCCCGCAGCCTGGGCCTGCGCCCTGACTGGGAATGGAATCGTGACCTCCTGGTTCGTAGGTCATCACTCGCCCGCCTGTCCCCACACCTCCGACGGCACAGCTCAGTCACACAGCGCCTTGGAAACCTGTGTGTGGGGCGGGGAGCCGCTCACTCGGGGCCCCTTGGCCGGACAGTCCCAGCCTTTGGTGCAGGTGGAGAAACAGAGCAGAACGCGGGCCTCTGGAGACCCCGTGCTGGTTTCTGGTTTTAAAGTGGAGATGGGCGTCGCCTTGTCCGGGGGACCCGTGCACCCAGATCGGCCCCCTCCCAGCGCTGGCTGACCTTGTTCGTGGTGTTGTGTTTCGCGTTCCCATCGGCAATCCTCTTGCGTCCTCTCCCATCGCTGCCCATCAGGCCCCGCCTTCTGCAGGCGGCCGCTGTCCCTTCTCAGTTTCCCACTCCTCCCCGCACCTTCTGGCCGCTCCCAGCTCTGCGCAGACCTCAGACAGACCCTCCCCCAATTCCTCTGAGTCCAAGTTCATAAAAGTCCGATGCCCGGGAGGAACCCTGGGCGGCAGCAGAACAAGGTCCCTCACGTCCTGTCGCTCTCAACTCCGTAACACAAAGCCTAACACAAACCCTAACCCAAACACTAGCACTCACTCTAAACCCTAACCCTAACCCTAATCATGACCCTAACTGCTAACCCCAACCCTCACCCCTACCAAAACCTCCGGGACCCCAGCTACCTGGTGCAGCCAGGCGGGTGCCACAGGCCCCGCACACCCACTGCCCATGTCCCCTCGCGGTGCTGTGCGGCTGAGGGCTGCGGCATGGAGGGCCCTGTGGCTGCCTCTTCCTCCTGGTGGTGCAGTGGCCCAGGGGACAGTCTCGCAGGCTGGGGGGCGGGGGGCTGGTGCTGGTGCTGGGTGAGGTTGGGCAGCGCATGGAGGTGGAGCTGAATCACGGAGGCATTGGCCACGGGGCCGGACCGCCTGGGTTCAATGCTCAGCTCTGCTAATTAATAGCTACGTACAAACGTGGGCATGCTGCTTCACTCTCTGTGCCTCAGTTTCCTCACCTGTAAAATGGGGAGAATCAGAGTGTGTGGCTCACAGGACCACCATGGGGCTCAGTCCACTGAAGCCCTGGGGACAGGTCAGGGGCCTGGTGGTCGGCGGCGGCCCCTGCCACCGGCCGTCCCTCCCTCTCCCGCTCCCCGCCCTGCGAGCCTGGGGCTCTCCGAGAATGAGCCCGCTCTGCACACGAGCCCCCTCATCTACAATCAGGGGTTCCCAGGAGCTGAGGAGCAAGCCTCTTCCACTCCGGACGTTCCAGTTCTGGGGTGCATGTCAGACTGCCACGGGGGCCGGGGACAAAGCCCGCCCCCACCGCAGGACGCTTCCGGAGCAAACAAGCACAGGCCCTGGGCTCAGGCCGCAAGCTCCTCGTAGGGCCACCCAGGCCGCTGCTCGCCACCCAGGTAAGCCTGTACTCGGGGCGAGTGGTGGCAACTAGGGTTTCACTCTGGAAAGCTAACCCTATGGACCTCGCTGCTAACCATAACACGCACACTAAACCCTAGCCCTAACCCTAAAATAACCATGAACCTAACCCTAACACCCTAAATCCTAACACGAACCCTAGTTGCCACTAACCCCGGTTGCCACCCTAACCCTAACCACTCTGCCTTGCTCATTGAGGGGTGACACTTGTTAGTGGGGGGACGGAAGATCATAGAAGCAGGTGGGCGGCGCCTGCCGGCTCCCTTGTCTCGGGCTTTTGCCTTGTCTCAGGCGCCCGACCACGGTTCGCTTTTTCCCAAAGCAGCCTCAGGCCCCTCCCCTCCCCTCACCCCAACCCCATCCCTCGCCCCACCCCCGCCTGCCTCCAGCCCGGGTTCCCTCCCGTCCCCTGGCAGGTGTGGCAAATGCTTCGGCTGCCTGATGCTGCCTAATTGTTCCACAGGATAATGCGCCGGGTTTCGGAATAATTAGGCGGCCGGTAACGAGGGCTGGCTGGCTCCTGGGCAATTAGACGAATGGACACAAACAGTTTGTTTTTGAACCTGAGCTAATGACCTCAGGTGGGAACTCGGCAGCCCGGCGTTGGGGACGGAGGAAGAAAATAACCCTGGGAACCGCCGAGAGAAGGAATCGCAGGGCGGCCCTCCCACAGGCCGGCTGCTCCGGCTGCCCGGCCAGGTGGCCCCCGGGCACCGGCGAGGAGAGGCTCCAGGCCGAGGAGCCCCCTGGGGGGCTTCGTCCTGCAGGTCCCTGTCCGACCTGGAGGAGGCCCTCACCCTGGCAGCTCTCCGATCGTCTCCCCTAACGTGGGGACGGGTGTCCCCGGAGCAGGGAGGGCTGCTGTGAGTGCCTGGCGCAGAGCAAATGTGCAAACTGGTGGTCCACATGGGCCGTTCTCTTCAAGACGGGGGGCTTCGTGGTTCAGCGTCGACCTACGAGCCAGGAGGTCACGGTTCCATTCCCGGTCAGGGCACAGGCCTGGGTTGCGGGCTCGATCCCCAGTGGGGGACATGCAGCAGGCTGTCAATCAATGAACGATTCTCTCCCCTCAGTGGTGTTTCTCTCTTCCGCCCTCCTCCTTCCTCTCTGAAATCAATTGAAAAGTATTTTTAAAAATTAGGAAGACAGGAGGCAGGGGGGCCAGGCCAGGGGGTCCCAGGGCTGGCGGTGGACAGCACTGCGAGGGTTTGTCCACGTGACACGCCTGGTCTGCTCGGGTCCCAGCTCACACTGCGGATACAGAGATCACTGACCCTCCTGCCCCTGCCAGGCACGCTGTGGCCATTTAAAGTGATAGGCAACCTAAGTGAGAGTTGCAAGGAGCGTGGGATGGGTGACCAGCTCCGCCTGGACGTGGGAGCTTCCTGCGGAGACCCCACTGGGCTGGGACGGATGCCTCCGGGTGCCCGGACCCTGGACCCAGCCTCAGGCCGGGTGGAGATAAACCGTCCTCTCTACCATGAGCAGCATGTGGGTGGTCCCAGACCCCATTTCCACTCAACTCCGAGAGAGAATCACCTCTGGGCAGCAGGGTCATGTGGGAAAGGCGATTTCTCTGCCGCCCAGTCCTTCGGGCTGGGCTGCCGCCACCGCCTCTGCCCAGCCTCCTCCCTGTCCCCACACCCTCCCCGGCCTCTGCCCAGCCTCCTCCCTGTGCCCACACCCTCCCCGGCCCCTGCCCAGCCTCCTCCCTGTGCCCACACCCTCCCCGGCCCCTGCCCAGCCTCCTCCCTGTGCCCACACCCTCCCCGGCCCCTGCCCAGCCTCCTCCCTGTCCCCACACCCTCCCCGGCCCCTGCCCAGCCTCCTCCCTGTCCCCACACCCTCCCCGGCCCCTGCCCAGCCTCCTCCCTGTGCCCACACCCTCCCCGGCCCCTGCCCAGCCTCCTCCCTGTCCCCACACCCTCCCCGGCCTCTGCCCAGCCTCCTCCCTGTGCCCACACCCTCCCCGGCCCCTGCCCAGCCTCCTCCCTGTGCCCACACCCTCCCCGGCCCCTGCCCAGCCTCCTCCCTGTGCCCACACCCTCCCCGGCCCCTGCCCAGCCTCCTCCCTGTCCCCACACCCTCCCCGGCCCCTGCCCAGCCTCCTCCCTGTCCCCACACCCTCCCCGGCCCCTGCCCAGCCTCCTCCCTGTGCCCACACCCTCCCCGGCCCCTGCCCAGCCTCCTCCCTGTCCCCACACCCTCCCCGGCCTCTGCCCAGCCTCCTCCCTTACCCCACACCCTCCCCGGCCTCTGCCCAGCCTCCTCCCTGTCCCCACACCCTCCCCGGCCTCTGCCCAGCCTCCTCCCTGTGCCCACACCCTCCCGCCTTCTCCGTCAGCCAGGAAACTCCCGGGAAGTTGGGTCAGGAGTGACCAGCACCTGGAGAAGCAAGGGAACCTGATGGGGTGGTTGTTCAGCACCACGGACAGAGGCACGGGCTCCTCTGGGCCTCTGAGCTGCCTGCACCCCTCTTTCCTCGGGGCCCACTTGGGCCTCTGGGCCCTGCCAGAGCCACTTGCTCAGAGCACCCTGCAGCGCCCTCAGCAGGCCAGGCGCCACGTTCTGCCGCCATCCATTCCCATGGCAGGGCGGCTCTCGGGGACTTTCCCCAGAGCTGCTCTGATCCCGACGGGCAGAAGCTCTGCCCAGGAGAGGGGGTGGTGCCCCTGTGAGTGTGGGAGCGGAGGGAGATCTCACCAGCACGCTGGTCTCAGGGCCAGGGGGAGACGAGGGCAGATGTTTAATGGACAGCCAGGAGCGAGGGGCTCTCCCGGGCCTCAGTCCCAGGCGGACGCTGCCGGTAACCCCCCTTAGAGGACAGAATCCCAAGGGCCCTGCCCGGTCACCCCGGCGCCTCTGCCCCTGGCACCGCCTCTCCCTCAGAAAGAGGGGGCGGCTGCAGAGGAAGCCTGAGTGAGGGCCACGCCGGCGGCAATCCCATGGAAGAGGTCAAGGTCACCGCCGAAACTCAAGGTCAACCCGAGGAAGTGAGGGATGGAGGGGAGGGGTGTAAAGACCACTTATTCGCGATGCCTTCGGTGTGTTTGATGTAAACACAAGCATAACAGGCACCACCTCATCCTCTTTCGTCCCAATCGGGTCCAGAGAAACAGCCGTCTCTCAGCTCCAGGGGAGCGCAGGGCTGGATGGTGTGGGCCATGGTGCGTTTTACGGCGCCTGAACCCCGCCCTGTGGCGCAGGCTTCGGCCAGGCACTAGGAGCGAACGGACCAGCTTGTCAATGAGGGAAATTAAATTCCTGTTTCTGCTGCATCGCTGACATCATTTCAGAATGTCACAGTCAGAATACGCCTCGTGTCCATTCCCGTGGCCGAGCCGGAGGGGGCGGGGGGAGAGCGAAGTTAGAATGTGGAGAGAGATGGCTGGGTGGTGGCATCTAAAGCACAGAGAGCATGCACACTCACACGCACACGCAAACACACACACACACACCCTACACCCTCGCCCCGAGACAGGCGTGTGTTCCAGGGGGCACCAGCCCCCGACACCTTCTCTCAGAATCTGCCCCATCTGCAACTGAGCGGCCTCTGCCCTCGGAGTGAGAGAAAATGGATTTTAACACATCGCCCAGTGTTGTGTGTATGTGTGTGTGTGTGTGTGTGTGTGTGTGTGTATTTTTATTGATTTCAGAGAGGAAGGGAGAGGGAGAGAGAGATAGAAACACCAATGAAGAGAGAGATTCATGGACCAGCTGCCTCCTGCACACCCCACACTGGGGATCGAAGCCCGAAACCCGGGCGCGTGCCTTGACCTGGAATGGAACCGTGACCTCCTGGTTCATAGGTCGACGCTCAGCCACTGAGCCACGCCGGCCGGGCCCCGTTGCCGAGTTTGCACCTAAACAGCGGCGTTCTCCAACGGAACAGAGAGATGGCGGGGCCTGGGCGGAGGCCGTGGAGGCCCGAGGCCC
The DNA here is from genome assembly GCA_963924515.1 of Vespertilio murinus. NCBI lineage: Eukaryota > Metazoa > Chordata > Mammalia > Chiroptera > Vespertilionidae > Vespertilio > Vespertilio murinus. The sequence continues at coordinate 215,023,020 of OZ004704.1, forward strand.
GCCTCCACGTTAGAAAAGCGGGAGAGCGAGGCTGACGGAGAAGGCCGCACGGCCAAGCCAAGGTCGCAGCCGAGGCTTGCAGGCGGGAATCCGGCCGTGGCCCCTGGGCCTGGCCGAGCGCAGCGGGTGGAGGAGGGCCGCAGGCACGGGCCTGGCGGAGGGAAGTCAGAGACGCTGGTCGCTGGTCGGTAGAGGCCATACAGGTTCATTCGTCCAATCGCCGGATGGCTCATCACTGGGCACTGACCATAGGCAGACGCCACTGTGAGCCCTGAACTTGGGAGAGATGTTCCGTCCTCAGCCAAAGCGGGCTCCCTCCTGCCGCCTCCCTCCCTCCCCGGGCCGTTGGGAGGAGTCACGAGCTTCCCAGGTGCCCCTGGGAGGCCGTGGTGCGGGCGGGACACAGGCCAGCAGCCCCTGCGTGCGGATGGGTAGACAGCGCTCCTCCTCCCAAACTGGGGCCCAGCCTCGCACACCGACTGACAGGAAGGCGCTGCTCCGGGCCACGCCAGCGGGCTCTTCCCGTCCAGTCCAGAGAAACAATTGCCTGGTGCAAACAGATGGCCTTCTTTTTTAAAAATAATATATCTTATTGATTTTTTTACAGAGAGGAAGGTAGAGGGATAGAGAGCTTGAAACATCGATGAGAAACATCCATCAGCTGCCTCCTGCACACCCCCTACTGGGGTCGGGCCCACAACCAAGGTATGTGCCCCTGACCGGAATCAAACCCGGGGCCTTTCAGTCCCCAGGCCGATGCTCTATCCACTGAGCCACACCGGTCAGGCAAACAGGTGGACCTCTCACTAGTGTTTCCTCTGAATGATTGGTGGCCTTTCCCTCTTGTTGGCAAGATGGATGACAAGGTGGATCCTGGGAGCAAACGTTCGTTCGCGCTGGCCGTGGCCGTGGCCGTGGCCGTGGCCGTGCAGGCAGAGCCGGCAGCCGGGGCAGGAGCCGCACTGGGCGATGCCGGGCTGCTTTCTGCCCTTGTCCTTCGGGGCCCGGCCGCTAATTGAAACGTGCTGTCCCCTTAATGAGCTCTCTCTCCGGAGACCGTCCGACCCTGACTCTCCAGCGGCGCCTAATGGACTATTGAGCGGGGAGAGCCGTGCGGCTGGGTCCCGAGCCCCTATTAGCACCCCACGGTCCCCAATTAACCCCGGCCGGCGAGGCAGCGGCGGAGCGACTCCCTGCTGGGAGGTCACGGCTCTCCCTCCTGGAAAAGGCCAGCGTGGCCACCGTCTGGGCAGTGGACGCCAGGCCCCTCGGTGGCCAAGAGCCAGTGTCCATCCCCCAGATGCCACCTGTGGCCCAGGCCGGCAGTCACCAAGGGCAGGGCTCCCGCTGCCCGGAAACCGGTCGGTGCTGGGGGTGGAGACGAGCCGGAAGACCCTCCCCAGGGGCGCCCAGGGCTGAGAAAAATAGGTGGGTGCCTCCCACTGGGCTGGGCTGGGCTGGGGAGCTTCTGGGGAGCTCCCCAGCCCCTGAGACTCATGCTCCTCTTCGTCCAGCTGAATCGCAAGCTGCTCCCAGCCCTGCCTCCCCATCCCCCGCTGGCCCGCACCGGCTCCCACGGCCCTCACGGGAAATCCAAGCCCCTCGCAGAAGAAAGCAAAGCCTCTGGCTCACCGCTCCCCACCAGCCCCCCATGTGCCCCCCACGTGCCTCCTCGGCCTCCATCTCAGGAAACACCTGTGGCCGTCACGTGCCCTCACGCCCTGGCCTCGCTCAGTGCCCACTCCTCCCCGGCCCAGGCCTCTGCAGCTTTCCCCCCTGGGAGGGCTTCTCCCTCCAGCCCTCTGCTCCCACCCCCACCCCCGGCCGGGATGCAAGTGCCCTCCCCCCGTTCCCACCGCAGCGTCTGAAAACTGGCCATGGAGACCCACACCATCCGTTTACGTGTCTCTGTCCGAAGGACAGGGTTTTGCCCGGCCAGTGTGGCTCAGTGGTACAGCACCAGGAGGTCACATGCCCACGTTGAGGGCTCCATCCCCAGTGTGGGGCGCGCAGGAGGCAGCCGATCCATGATCCTCTGTCATCATGGATGTTTCTGTGTCTCTCCCCCTCTCCCTTCCTCTCTGAAATTAAGCAATAGGACAGGGTTTCTCAACCTCGGTTCGATCAGCATTCGGGCGCTGGATGACCTGTTGTGAGGGGACTTACTGTGCGTGTGCGATGCCAACCACAGCGCCCCCTCAGCCGCCAGAGGCCCCCGGGGCACCGGGCCCCGCGGAGCGCTCCTGGGCTGGACTGTCAGCTCTGGAGGCTGCACCCCGTGAGGGAGAGGGGCATGCAGGCAAGACCCTCGCCACCCTCCTCGCCAGCTGGGTGCCCCCAAGCCAGCTCCTCCCTCCCGAGCCTCCGCTTCCTCCCCTGGGAAAAGGGGACGTGGCGTGCCGCTGGCACAGCTGCCCTGACTTGCTTACTGGCTGGAGCTGGCGGTCGATGCCCATCGCTCCCCATTGGCTGGCTGTCCCATGTTCCATGCCTAGTGTCATGGTCAGCAAACTGCAGCTCTCAAGCCACATGCGGCTCTTTGCCCCCTTGAGTGTGGCTCTTCCACAAAACACCAAGGCCTGGGCGAGTCTATATTGAAGAAGTGGCGTTGGAAGAAGTTTAAGTTTAAAAAATGTGGCTCTCCAAACACATGTCAGGCGTTGTGCTGTTGATGTTTGGCTCTGTGGACTGACGAGTTTGCCGGCCACTGGCCTAGGGGCTGTGGTGTCCGTTGGTCCCCTAGCCGCCACGGAGCCCGGCCATGTCCCGGGTTCATCTTCCCGTAGGCTGTCCCGTCCCACTCTCACATCGTCGTTGTCTGTGTCCTCTGGGCGAGCACAAGGAGGCCCGTCCCCAGCTGGCTCTCCCGGGACCTACGTGGCCACCTGGGAGCTCAGACTGGAGCCCCGAGATGGCGGGGTCCGTCTCCTCTGGGGGCCCCGCAGGAGCCATCCGCCCTGCGGGGAGCCCCGCCCGGCCCCAGCCCCGGCAGCGGCTCCTGAGCTTCTTCTCATCATGGCGCTGTGGGCCCTCCCGCTGACCCAGCGCCCAGGGGCTGAGTGTGGGACGGCCCCGCCCCAGCCTGAGACCTCGGCCCACGAGTGAACACACGGGAACACGAGTGAACACGCGACCGCAGAAAGGGGCGAGGCACTGATGGGCCGACCTCCCACCAGGACCCTGGCGCACGGGCCAGGGAGACCTGGGTGCACGTGGTTTTTCTCTGCAGGGCCTCCCAGTGCTCCTCTTCCCACAAACGCAGGTCCCACCGGGCAGGACTGCCCCCACAGAGCTGCTGCGGGGCCTGCGGTTTCAGGTGTGGCTCAGGCCCGTGGACACTGAGGACCCAGCAGAGGCCTGCCCGCGCTCACAGCCCTGGGCCAGCCATCCCGGGCCCACCCGGTCCGGGGGGAGGGGGAAGAGGGGAGCTTCAGCCACATGCTCGGTCCCTCCGACTTCCTCCAGTTCCTGCATGAGCCCCGGGGACTGCCTCTTCCTGTTCCAGCTCCTCTGGACGCCTGTGCTGTGCGCCTCCCCTGGGGGTGCTCCCGGCCGGCCCTCCTCCCTCCCGCTCTGGAGGCTCCCCGCAGGCCTGGCGTCTGTCTCCCTGGCACCCGTCTCCTTCCTCTGCACAGGGGTGGGCGGCCACCCTCGGTTCCCAGCGGCCCCCGCGGCCCAGCTCCCCGGAGCACGGGTGCCGAGGAAACGCATTCTGCGGAGGGACGCGCGTGTGGACGGGAAACCACCGGGCCAAAGTCCCTCTCCCCACAGGAACAAAATGCAAGCATCTCTTTAGAGGGGGAAAAAAATGCTATTTATTTATTGTTTAATTTTATTGATTGTGGTATCACATAATTGTCCTCATCCCGCCCCTCATGCCCATCCCAAACCCCGCCCCACATATGTGCCCACCCCCCTGTTGTCCGTGGCCACTGGCTAGGCCCATTGTGCATGCACACCAGTCCTTTGGTTGATCTCTCCCCCTTTCCCCCACCCTCCCTGCCTGCCCTCTGAGGTTTGACAGTCTGATCGCTGCTTCTCTTTCTCTGTGTTTGTTTGTTCATCAGTTTATGTTGTTCGTTATTTCCTCTAGATGTGTGAGGTCATGTGATCCAAGAGATACCCTCGCATTTCTCCCAGCCACACCTGCCTGCCGGCTCGGCGAGTGCATTTTATTAAGACTAGTCCCGCCTAATGATGGCTTCCAGAACCGCCGCCCAGGCCAGGGGTGGGCAAACTTTTTGACTCGAGGGCCACAATGGGTTCTTAAACTGGACCGGAGGGCCGGAACAAAAGCATGGATGGAGTGTTTGTGTGAACTAATATAAATTCAAAGTAAACATCATTACATAAAAGGGTACGGTATTTTATTTTATTTTATATTTTATTTTATTTTATTTTACCTTATTTTATTTCAATAGTTTAGCACAGCCACCCGGCCCACGGGCCGTAGTTTGCCCACGCCTGGCAGTAGCACTATTGTGGAAGCAGGGAGGCTGGAGCGTGTCTGACTCCAGCCAGTGAGAAGGCGTCTTCAGTGGCTGCGGAGGGGCTGGCACGGGGCAGCGTTCCGTTAGTGCCAGGCCGTGCGGGTTCCAATCAATCCCTGGCTTGGAATTTATTTAAACAAATGAAATAGAGACAAATGCTGGCTCTTTGGCCAGCCCGAGCTATAAAAAAATTAAAAAATCCATTTCAGTCCCATGTATAAGAAGGACTGATTTGGATGTAATTTATCTGAAGCGCGATGTTTCCTCATTTTTGCACGCAGCCACTCCTTACCGGTTAAGTAACAGTTGGACCCGTGGATCTGGGTGCACTTCATTGAAAACGCGTGTTATTAAAACCCAAGACTTAGTCCTTCAAAAACGAAAGCATTATCCTAAAGACGAATCGAATGCTCAGGCTCAGAGCAGAGGGAGCAGGAGTGGGAGGGGGGTAAGTGGGGGGAGCTTTTAAGAAAGAAGCCCCCCCCCCCCCCCTTAACTGCAGCGCTCCCCTCGCTCTCTCTCGTGGCGCTGGAACGGTGTCAGAGCGAGGCCAGCCGCTCCGACCCGCCGCTTCAGCTCCCATTACGGCCGCCTCTCATCCGGTGTCAGGCCTGGCGGGGGAGCCCGGGCGTCTGCCGGGGAGCGACACGCCGAGGGTGACAGTGACAAATTGTCACTAAGTGAGGAATAACCGGTGACAGGGCGTGTGTCCGTAATGAGGCATCTGCATGCCGAGCCCGGGGACCCGGCTGCGGGCGGAATGCTGGGAGCGCCCCGCGCCCGCTCTCATTAGGGCCGCCCCGGGAGGGCCCGTCATTAAAATAAAAAAATAAATAAGTGAGCACCACGCCAGCCAGCCCCTCTCCATCTTGTTTTGTGTTTCGGGTCATCCGGCGTGGGCGGCTGTTTCCGAGGGTGTAGATGCGGCGAGGGGCTCGGTGGTGTGTCTCCACCACCTCCCTCCGCGTCACCCCCGTCCCAGGGCACCCACACCCCAGCACGGAGTGGTGCTGTGTGTGTGTGTGTGTGTGTGTGTGTGTGTGTGTGTGTGTGTAAAACTCCCCCGAGCCCTGGGAGAGACGGTCCGTGTTACCAAGCGGAGGCTGTCACATGGCCATTTCACAAAGGCGCCCGAAGAGTGGATCTCGTATTGGCCTCGGTGCAAATGACCGTTTTTCACCCCAAGCAAAATGCAAACAAAGGGGGGAGAGGAGAGAGAGAGAGAGAGAGAGAGAGAGAGAGAGAGAGAGAGAGAGAGAGAGATGAAGAGAGAGAGAGAGAGATGGAGAGAAGAGAGATCATTATGGAAAAATTAACTCAAGAGGCCACAAAAAGAGAAAGTATGAAGAAAGAGAGATGGAGTCCTGTTTTGTTGTACTCGATTTCCCACATGGGATTTTTGCAATTGTTGTTTGTCCCAGTGAACAGCGATGTTTGTAGGCATGAGACGCGGGGACACATACAGATGAGCTGTTGGATATTATTGGGTGGGTGGGTGGGTGGGAGGATGGGTGGATGGATGGATAGATGGATGGAGGGTGGAGGGATGGATGGGTGGATGGGTGGGTGAATGGGTGGATGGATGGATAGATGGATGGATCGATCAATAGATGGATAGAGGGTAGATGGATGGGTGGATGGAGGGTAGATGGTTGGTGCTGGATGGATGGGTGGATAGGTAGGTGGATGGATGGACGGACAGATGGATGGGCAGAGGTAAGACAGGAAGGGAGGAGTTCACCGGCATGGCTGGGCAGCTCCTGGGGGAATTGCGTGTCCTGTAGGAGCTTGGACTGTCATGTGATAAAGGCCTGTTGGGATTGGAGTGGCGTGAGCAGGCCTGCATGGTGGAGAGACCGCTCTGGCTTCCATGCGCACAGTCGGGGGGAGGTGGGAGTGGAGGCAGGGTGCCAGCGGGGCGGCAGCTGCAGTCCTCCGGGTGTGAAGTAGGAACACCCAGATCAAACGCTCAGAGAGGCCGCAGAGAGGGCGGGCGGAAGGGGTGCGAGGGAGAGACAGCCACAGGCCCTGGCTCACCGCTGGATGTAGGAGGTGGAGAGAGAACCCCAGGTGATTCCCGTTCCCGGCAGCAGACCAGAGCCACCGGCAAGCAGCAGGAGCGGGAAAGCAAGGTTTGAAGGGAGCGCAGACTGGCCTCCTGGGAGAGGCGACCTCCTAACCAGGAGCCGCAGCCCGGGGGGAGGGGAGCTGCGGGGGTGGAAGGAATGACTGTGCTCCGAGGCTGCTGCCTGAGTTCCCTCTGAGCAGCTCATTGTGGAGGCCGCTGCCTGCACAGAGAACTGAGCATCTGCCACTGGGGGCAAGGGAGCGGGTCTGGGGGCCGCAGCCCGCTGCTCCCCCCTGCAAGCCCGGGCCACGCAGCCCAGCCCAGCGGCCTCGCTCCCTCTCCGAGGCACGCTTGTCCGCGGGGACAGGAGGCCGAGGCCTGGCCTCCCCCTGCGGCCAGCAGCCCCGAAGCCCCTCCATCGGCAGCTGCGCTCCGGGCGGCTGTGCGCACACCGGCCTCACCCAGGAGGCGCTCCCCGCGGCAGGTGAGGCGAGGAGCAGCCGGACACAGACAGACCTGGGCAGTGAGACCCCGGGGCTGTCCGCGGATGGAAGGATGGGTGGATGGATGGATGGATGGAAGGATGGATGGATGGATGGATGGATGGATGGATGGATGGAAGGATGGATGGATGGATGGATGGATGGATGGATGGATGGATGGATGGAAGGATGGATGGAGGGATGGAAGGATGGATGGAGGGATGGAAGGATGGATGGATGGATGGATGGATGGATGGATGGATGGATGGATGGAAGGATGGATGGATGGATGGATGGATGGATGGATGGATGGATGGAAGGATGGATGGATGTGCCCGAGCCTCCTGGGCCCCTCCACCTGATTCATTCCAAATTTGGGGAAACCGGAGGAGGTTTGCTGAAGACAAATCTCTGCTCCTTGGATGAGGCTCCTCCTCCTCGCTCCCCCTGCTGGGTCCCCCCCAACCACCCTCCCAGTCTAGTTCTCCTGCAAGCGTGTCCCCTCCAGCTCGTCTCCTCCTCAGTGGCCCTTGCTGCCCCTCAGTGGGCCAAGGGGCTGGTGTATGCAGGGGTGGGGCTGGCTGCGGGATGGGGTGCCCTGGCCTGGAGGCTGAGGCCCTGCGTGACTGCTGAGGTCCCACTGAGGTTCCCCTTCCAGGGCCCAGAGTCCTGGCGACCAGCCGAGTGTGGTCTGGGCACCGGGGCAGCGAGTGCCAGACACAGCGCCCCTGTTTAGAGCCGGCAGAGGAGGCACACCATGGAGGACAGACACGGAAGACCGACAGAGAGAACCATGACAAGCGATGAGGCGCAGGACCCTGGGGTCACTTGAGGGACAGTGGGGGCCAGAGCTGTTAGTGCATGGAGGAGGGTGAGGGGAGAGGACCGGGGAAGAGGGAGAGGGGAGGGGAGCATGGACGCGGGTTGGAGGGGAGCCACAGATGAAAATGAGCGGGGTGCTCCAGGAACTGGGAAAACCGAGTGTCTGGGACAGCGTGAGTGGAGGGCGAGGCCCCAGCGAGCAAGTGCTCAGAGAGGTGGGGAGGCCAATGGGGCCCGACCCTGATGGCAGAGAGAGGCCGGGGGATGGGGTGGAGGGAGGTCTGGGGGCTGGGGCAGGGGGAGGCCAGAGGGCTGGGGCAGGAGGAGGCTGGGGAAGGGGGAGGGCTGGGGTAGGAGGAGGCCAGGGGCTGGGACAGGGGGAGGTCAGGGGAGGCTGGGACAGAGGGAGGCAAGAAGGCTGGGGCTGGGGGAGGCCTGGGGGCTGAGGCTGGGGGAGGGGGAGTGTGGGAAGAACAACGGAAGTTGCACCCGCACCTACACTGCCCAGTGGGCAGGAACGGGGGGGGGGGGGACCTCTGTCTCTGGGGTGAGCGGCAGGGAGGTGAGGAGCAGGTGAAACCGCCTGTGACCGCCAGGGGAGGAGAGGGTCCAGGAGGGAGGGCTTCTCGCCGAAGCCGCAGAGCCGGAGCAGGGGCGGGAAGGAGCAGAGCCTTCCTCAGAGGTGAAGGAGACGGCCATGCGCTCCCAGTTAGAACTGGAAAGCCGGGCTGGGCAGGACTGGGGGAGGGCTCCTGCAGGGAGGAGAGAGAAGGGGGCCTCTGACCTGCGCCTCCTCTGCGGGGCCAGCACCTCTGACAGCGCCCGCCCTGCTGGCGTCCACACCACCCGCCCCCAGGCCGGAAGGGACCCCTTTTGCCTTGTGCTCAGGGTCCCTGCAGCCAGGGCTCCCAGAGGCCGGCCCCAGCGGGCACCGGGCAAGCACCTGTGGGACCAGCCAGAGCGTCCGTGCAGGAGGCAGGAGGATGGGCATGAGAGCGCGTGCCAGGCGGACCGTCACATGACAGTGTCCCGTCACATGACAGTGTCCCGTCGTCAGGAGCACGCTTGGCGTCTGTATGTTATCCCCAATGCGCAGAGGGGGAGACTGAGGCACCTCGTGGTGGAGACGAGATCATGGCTGCGGCCACTGCACCGGGGAGCCAACGCCTGCACCCCACACCAGCACCCCAATAAAAGGCACAGCGTGTGTGGGCGACCAGAGCCCCATAGAGCACCCATCTGAGCACTCACCGCTGCGATGGCATAGGAGACGTCAGACACCCGGCTGCTCTCGGGATGAAAGGGACCTGCGGACCAGGACGCTGCCCTGGGCTCCGGACAGTAATGTGAGCCCCGAGCACGGCCTCTCCCCTGCACTTCCCCCTGGCCGGCTCCCTCCCCCTGCGCTTCCCCCTAGCGAGCCATCTGTCCAGGCCTGGCCCACAGGGGACTCGGGGGCAGATCTCCCCCCCCCCCCGGGGCTTGGCCGTGACATACAAACCCTGGGCTCTGAGAGACAATGACGGCCTTCATGCCCGGCCCCTCCAGATGGCCGCCCGCTGCCCTCCCTCCTCCCCGGGGGACAGAGGAGGGGACTTGGAGTGAGGGGAAGCCGCCCCAGCCCTGCGGACAGGGCCTCTCGGCGGGGGGAGGGGAGACCGATGACCCCCGGAGCCTTGGCCCCAAGGTCGGCTCAGGAACCACCGGGGAGGACCGTGGACCTGGCAGTGGGCGGCTCGCACCCTGGCTCCCTCCTGCCCGCGGTGTGGCTCGGGCCGGTGCCTCTGCCTCTGCTCAGCGGTCTGAGCTGCGGAGAGCCGCTTCCCGTGCAGCCGCCGGGAGGACCGGATGCACTGGGATAAGGGAGGCAAATGGCCTCCATGGGACCCACAGCTGTGAGGTTACTCAGACTCTGAGCACCGGCTCCTCAGCCACACTTACCCCCCCCCCCCCCTCAGTGTGCCCACACCTCTCCCTGGAACTCACCCCTCAGCTCCTCACAGGCTGGGAGAGGCCTCCGCCGTCACCATCGTCACCATCGGGGATGCCAGGGCCCAGACGGGGGAGAGCGAGGTCCAGGCCCCCATGAGGCATCAGCAGAACCAGGAGCAGAACCCAGACCGGAGCCCTCAGCTCCGCCGGCGCCACTCTCTGCACCAGGTACGGCTGTGCATAGGGTACCACAGAGCCCAGGGCGTGCCTTCGACAACCGGATTCTGTCTCTCACGGCTCTGGTGGGCAGACGCCCAGGTCAAAGGGTGGGCGCCTCTGGTTTCTCCTGGGGCCTCTCGCCTTGGCCTGGAGCTGGCCGCCTTCTTGCTCCGAGCCCACTGGACCCCCCTCTGTGCGCCCACCTCCCCGGTCCCTCCCTTCGCTAAGAACACCCACCCGTGGACTGGCTGAGGGCCCCGCCCCGGGGCCTCACTGGACCCCAGGAGCCTCTCCGAAGGCCAGTCACCTCTGAAGCCCTGGGGTCAGCAGTCCGGCCTGTGGGTCTGGAGGAGGGGGCAGGGCACAGCGGCAGTGAGCATGTGGTGGAGGGGAGAGCGGCTCTGGGGGGTCAGGGAGGTGGGAGGCCAGCTCAGTCTGAGGGACCCCGGAAGTCTGCCCAGGGGAGCGGGTGGAGGCACCCCACTGAGAGCATCCCCGGTGCCAGTTGGAAGCAGGGACCGCTGTGTGGGGAGCAGCGCGTCGGTCTCGATGCCACGCGCTAGGTTCCTGCCACGGCGCCGCCAGCTTTGGCTCCGAACCCCTTGGGCCGTCGCCACGGGTTAGACCCGGCCTGGGAGGCGGATGCTGGCCCTGCAGTCATCGCCCGCGTGCCTCCTGTCACTGCTTCCACCCCTGCCCGGGGGGAGGAGCCGCTATCCCATCAGCCAGCGGCCAGGACCCTGGTGGGGCTATTGGGGCAGGGGGTCTGGTGCCCCAAAGCCGAGAACCGGAGGGCCCACGGATGACACCTGTCCTCCATTCGGTGTGATTAAGCTGACCCCGTCCCCATCTGCACCTTGGGGTTCAGCCAACATTTCCACCCTCATCTAAATGTGCTCCTTTTCACCTGGCCGGTGTGGCTCCGTGGCTGAGGGCTGACCCATGAACCCGGAGGTCACAGTTCAATTCCCAGCCAGGGCAGATGCCCAGGTCGTGGGCTCCACGCCGTGGGGAGCATGCAGGAGGCAGCCGATCAATGACTCTCTCTCAGCATTGATGTTTCTCTCTCTCTCCCTTCCCCTCTGAAATCAATAAAAATATATTAATTTTTTAAAAAATAATAAACGTGCTCATGTTCCAGCCAGAGGCGTCCAGGGCCGCAGGATTTTTCTTTTAATTTTTAATTTTTTCATTTAGGGCCCCAGGATTTGGATGGAGAGAGGTTAGGGGACTCTCGGGGAGTCTGCCTACTTGGATGGACAACATGCGTAACCTATATAATGAATAGCTAATATGCTAATTAGACTGATCAGCAGAATGACCGTCTGGACATCCTTCCAGAAGACCGTCTGGATGAAGCTAGGGCTGCGAGGGGCTGTGGGAGGGCCAAGCCCCTGCACGGATTTCGTGCACTGGGCCTCTGGTGAAGACGTCAATGTGGAATGTTCCCCAAAGGCTGAGGAATTGAAAGCTCTCCCCCCCGCACAGACCATGCTGGGAGGGGGCAAACCCTCTCCACGGAGGGGCACGGCGGGGACCAGGGGTCCCTCTCTAGACCCGCCTGCCAGATCCTTCTCCTTCCGGCTTCATGTTGGGGGGTTAGGATTGCCTCTGCCCACGCCGGAGGGGGAGCCCCCAGCTGAGCTATCATCTCCGGGGGTGCTGCGGTTCTGTGACGCCCCCGGGGCTCTCAGAACGACTGAAACAAGACCCGGACCGCACAGGCACGGGGGAGGGGGACGGGCGTTTCCGGCTGGGAATCACAGGCGGGTGCCCTGGGGGGGTGCTGATGTAGGAAGCGCCCCAGAAGGTAAGAAACAGCAGCGAGGAGCACTGTGCAGGCCGCACGGGGCCCATGTGCTGGCTGCTGCGGTTCCTTCACCGTCTGGCGAAACGTTAAACACGACACCCAGTAAGACTGCAGTTCCACCAGAAGGTGCCTCAGATGGCTCAGCTAATAATTTTGATCCACTGAAAAGGAGAAAAACACCATTCCAATGGCTGCCTTTTCAGAACCCGTCCATGTTAATAGGAATATTAAATTCCCCTTCCTCCACCCTCGTCACCATCGACCAGACAAACCCACCCCCAAAGAGCCCTCACAAAAAAGGAAAGGGCAGGGGTAGGCAGTGACATTTAAAAATATATATATATTTATTGATTTCAGAGAGCGGGAGAGTGACAGAGAGATGGGAACATCAATGATGAGAGGGAATCGTGGATTGGCTGCCTCCTGCACACCCCACTCTGGGGATCAAGCCCGCACCACGGGCCTGTGCCCCGACCTGGAATCGAACCCTGACCTGCTGGTCCGTAGGGGGACACTCAACCAGAGCCACGTGGGCCGGCGGTGCGGCAGTGGCGTTTTTCAGTAAAAATCGCGTCCACATTAGTTCGGCTCACCTGCCACTTTGCTCGCGGAGAGCGGGTCCTCAGAGGAGGGGGAGGCCCGCGGCCGCCGCAGCCCGGGAAGTGCACGCTGCCCTATATTGGCTTTTGTCTTAATAGCCTTTTAACCAACTTTGTTAATGGACTGAATGCAATTTAGATATGGAACTTGGCTAAAACGTGGCTTCAATTGGCTATTAAAATTTAAGAGCCAACTAAGATAGCTAATTACAAAAAAAAAAGCGCCAGCGATAATGCTAACGGAATCAGTAATAGCAAATGACAGTCTGTCTCGCCTTCTTCCCACGGGAGAGCCGCGCGGAGCAGCCAGCAGGCGCTCTGCGGGCCTCTCGGACTGTGGTGCGCGGGTCTGGCTGGGCGCGGGCACGGAGGCGTGCCAGGCTCGGACCCAGCGGCCGCCCCTCCCCGTCCCTGCTGCGGCCACCCCGGGGCTGTCCTCACTCGGGGCAGGGGACGTCTTCCTGCGGAGTCCGGCGGGCCGGGAGGGAGGGAGCACAGACCCTCACAAAGCCGCCGGGAAGGAAGAGCCTCCGCACAGCCCTGATCTCCTGGAGGCAGGCAGGTCGAAGGCCAACGATGCCTGCCGGACGCGCGCTGGGCCTGGGCACAGACGCCTCCTCGCCCGGCGCCGGGAGCGGGGGCTGTGCGGGGCCGTGGCCATGGAGGCGGCCCCCGCCGCGGAGAACGGCAGGCCGGTCTGTGCACGGCTGCGCGCAGATTAGAAACAGCGGGGGGCGAGTGCGCCGACACGGGGAAGGACACTTGTCTTCGTGGCGCTGCTCCAGTGGTTCCCGGGATGCGGGCCCGCTGCTTCCCAATATTTACACACAACTACGGTCTCCAGGCAGCACGCTTTTGTGGGGGCGCTCCATCCAACGGGGAGAGCAACAATCACGGGGAAAACTCAATTTCTTAAAGGTCTCCCGTTTCCCCCCTAATCTTCTGCTAAAACCGGGCCAGGTGTTAGGGCGGCTGCTGGCTGAGCGCGATGCCTGCACACACTTCTGGGTGCGCCTGGCTCACTGGGAGCAGCAGGGCCCAGGATCCCTGGCCACGCCCCGGGCTCTCCGGGCTGTGGCTTCCCCGACCTCCCCAGGACGGAGCCCCGGAAACCACGTGACGGCACTGCGGCCACCTCTGCCTTCCCAACGCCTTGCAGGACATACCACAGGCTCACCGCCACGGAGCACCTGGGACAGACAACTTCTGTCAAAAACCTGGTTCGAAACTTTAGGGCCCTGTGACTCTGTGTGTATCTCAGAATGCCCGCCTGATGCGTCTCTAAACGACAGGTGGCGGGGTAAAGCACGCCGGTGCCGCGGCGGCTGGAGCCCCAGGGAGGACGCGCAGTCCTCCTCCGGGTGACTCGTGCGGGAGCACCACGAGTTCAGGGAGCTCCTCACTTAATGAAGGCAGAGCTTTCATCTGGGGTGGGGGGAGGGAACCACTACAAAACACAGGGTCCTTCCTTCCTGAGGGCTCTGGAATGCACATCTCTCCGTCCAGGAGACAAGCAGGGGCACGCCCTGTGCTCTGAGACACAGGCACCAGCCGGCCCCCAGCAGGCGGCGGGAACGTGAGCAGGAGTGCAGCAGGCTCACACAGCACAGCCAAGGGACCAGACTGCGACTTCTTTACTTTTGACGAGACCGTGTGTAAATTCGCCTTTCCTTTTGATTTGTTAAAGTATATCAAGCAATAAATAAGAATAAGTTAAATGGCATTAATTAAATCAGTGTGGTGTGGGCATAAGAACAGACAGATCAATGAAACTTAGTCCAGAAACAGACCGGGTGTAAGAACATAATATGTAAACACAACAGACATCGCAGACCGGGGTGGGAAGAGAATTTAACACATGACCTGAAACGACTAGCTAGCTATTTGGAAGAAAATCCATTGTGAGTCTTACCAATTTGGAAGTATTAAAACAAAAAACCTAGAAAAAGTTACGGTAAATATACCTGATTTCAAGATGGGAACATTTTTAAAAAATGGCAGAATTCATCATGAAAAAGGTCAATAGATTAAGCCACATAAATCAAGCTTCATAAGGAAATATAGCAATAAAAATTAAAAAAACAACACAGAAAAAGTCAGCAACAACATGACAAAGGGTTAAGATTATTACTATACAAACATACAGACACTCCAAAGAGAGAACAGAATGAGCATATTACACATAAGAACTGCTTAGGTTTGCCAAAGAGTAAGAGAATTTGTTATCAAATTATGAAGACCAGTAATACTGGGCTGGCAGAAATGTGAGCCGAGCACGCTGGTGAACTGGGTGAGGAGGGTCCGGGGATGGACTTTCTCAAGGCCATTTGGTAACAGGCCTCAGCAACCTCCTTCCCTCCTTCTCGTCTTTGGCAAAGTGGTTCCCTTCAGAAAATCTAAAGAAATGCTGTACGTGTGGGTAAAGATTTCTGCCCACATTTATTGAAGACTATTGCTTATGCTATTCCATACTGAAAACAACTTAACTGTCCAGTTTTTTCATAAATCCATAAGAAAAAAACTACACTTATTATATTTATCTGTAATAATATGGAAAATATTTAAAATTCACTTTAAAAAGCAGAATATAAAGTTTTCTGTCAAGCATGGTAATGATTTCAGGTAAAAATGCCTGAACGGACTAGAAGACATTGCCACGCCCACGGTGGTGGTCGGGTGGTATGGCACTGACGTGGCTCATTTGTCTTTGCACAGTTTCTGTGTGTTCTCAATTTTCTACAATGACCGTGTGTTATTAATACTTCTTGATAGCCAGACTAATAAAGGCTACTAAAACTAGAAGTTTAAAGGATAAACAAGCGAACAATTCTCAACTGTATGTTCAGACACACACCCAAGGCATTAATTTATTTCTATCTCCGCCACTGCTGATTCACTGCACCCCGGGCTCTCTGGGCAGTGAACCTAGCAACTCAGAGAAAGCAGCGGGCTGGCCTGTCTTAGCGATGGCCCTGAGAGCGCCCAGACGCCACGATGACCACCTAGACTCGCGAGCCACATACGCTCTTTGGCCCCTTGAGTTTTTAGCAAAGGCCAGCTTAAGAGTACCCTAATTAAGTTAATAACAATGTACCTACCTATATCATTTAAGTTGAAAAAATTTGGCTCTCAAAAGAAATTTCAACTGTTGTCCTGTTGATATTTGGCTCTGAGGACCAATGAGTTTGCCGACCACTGGCCTAGATGGCCCTGAGAGCAGCCAGACGCTAGGATGGCCCTGGGAGCACCTAGACCAGCCGTGGGCAAACTACGGCCCGTGGGCCGGATCCGGCCCATTCGGCTGTTCTGTCCGGCCCGCGGAGCTGAAAGAGTGGAGGGTTCTCTTGCTCTCCCCTCCGCTCCTTCACCAGCAGCCCAAGAGGAGAGTGCCAGCATGGTCAGGTTGCTTTTGTGCCGGCCCTCCGGTCCAGTTTAAGAACCCACTGTGGCCCTCGAGTCAAAAAGTTTGCCCACCCCTGATCTAGACGCCCCCTTCCTGCGGGGCTCGGCAGCGGCACAGGCTGCTGGCTGGTGTGTGAAGGCAGGAGCAGGCACCGGTGAGGTCCTCACAGGCCTGGGAGAGGCCACGCAGGTGGCACACCTCGGATACGGAAGCCGGACTGTGAAGGGTGAACCAAGAATGGCAGCCCCACTGCGTGGGGGACTGGGAAGAAAACAGAAACAATGCAAGATGCACAGTAAACATAGAACTGGAAAAGGCAAAACACACGGAAGCGTAACTCGAATGACAGGGAGATCCCGCCCCCCCCCCCTTTTTTTAAGACGGGTGGGGGGAGGGGGGAGGGATAAGGAAAACCAGCGCAAGGCCGGGAAAGAAAGCCAGCAGCAGAATCAGACTGGCTACTATGGCTACTAGCTCTCCACTTCTGCAGCCCTGCCAACAGAGGAACATTCGAGAAAATGCCAGCACTTGTAGAAACAATATGTGAGGAAATATTTGTTTTCTTAATATTTAACCAACAGGTTTTGCTGTGTTTTTGTGTTTTGAAAAACAAAAAAAAAGGCTAAGGCTTATACACAAAAACACACCACACGCATTTGATCCTATTTTAGGCATCAATGTGTTTGAAACAGAACTTGAGAGTTGATTTAAGTGTTACAAATAAACTTGGGACCATAGCACTGGCGAGGACTAAATCCAACATTCTCCAGAAAGCAGAAGTCTCTGCCCAGAGCCGCGTTCCCTCTTCTGGAAAGACACAGGGCCCCGCAACTCGGCGGGCGTCTGAGGCTGAGCTCACAGGAAGCCGCCGCCGGTCACGCTCGTCAGGTCTGGCCGCGTCGGGGCAGCTGCTCGTCCGCACCGGAGAGCAAGTTCCGGTCTCGGCGCTGGCCCGGAGTCGCTGGCACTTGGTACAACCGGGACCATTTTCAGCTGAAGCCATCCCATCCACACTTAATATTTTCCTCCGATCAACGCTCTTCTAAAAAACTGAAACCCTAAATGAGGCTTGTCCTAAGCAGTACAGAAAATCACCAGTGTAACATGCTACTTACATGTTGAGTAAGTATTAAAGATCCATGCTTTAAGGACTTGGGTAAAAGTGTGTCTCCACACCGTCTGAAAGCCCTGGACGTGACACAGCTGGTAGCTTGTGCCAACATTCAGCGCCGCCAATCCAGCTCCAGGTTCTCTAACAAAGCAAATCTTGAAATTGCTCATAAATGCTTAAGTTCCAAGTGTTTGTTTCCAGGGCAACTATAAAAAGTCCACCTCTTAAAATTTCTAATCATCAAAACTCTCAACTGTTTGCTTTACTATACAAATATGATGTGCTTCAAAAAATGAAACCTTTAAGAAAAATAATCTGTGAGTGAACAAGTAGATAGAGAGATAGACACATTAAACAGACAGACAGACAGACAAGCTCTAGAGATGTACGTCACAGGGTTTCCTTGTGGAAGTGTCTCCATATAAACTCTGTGACCGCAGAGCCCGCCCACTCCCATAATCTCACATAACCTCACTTGCAGACACACGTGCTCACACCCACCGTTTCTTTCACTCCCCCCCCCCCCCCACTTCTCCGTATCTCCTGCCTCACGCAGCAGGTGCTCACCTGCTTATGGGACTGAACAAAATCAATGAAAACCAAACACACGGCCACAGCAAACCGAATGGGCATGAAGCAAAAAGTTCCCTTTATTTGACGTCTCGCATTTCCTTAAGAGGAAGAAGTCGGCCAGACATGTCACCCTCTGGGAGACACACGCACTGGGAGCACTGGGAGGCCACGTCACAGCAGGTCCAAGTGCCCAGCCCCCCCACAGCCGCAGCCTAAGGAGTACATGCAGCCTAAACACTGTGAGGTTCATAAGTTAGCCTTTAATAAATTGTACAAAGCATCTATTTCAACAAAAAAAATTGTTTTTCAAAGACATAGGTATTTCCCTGTTACCCCCCCACCCACCGGACCCATATGAAAACACGCAAAATAGAAAATGAAGAAAAAACCAAATGACAGGAAGGAGAGAAAAACTGGCTCACAGCATGTGGTTTACTTCTGGACTCTCTTTCTCCTTTTTGAACCTTGAAGAGAACACAAAGACATTTAAAACAGTAATCATTAACTTACAAAAGCAAAGGAACAGAAGTATCTCCACACATAGTTATTAATAATATTTTGAATTTTATTAACCATGCTGATTTGTGGAGGTGAGATTCATACACGGAAGTGTAACTGTTAACGCCCCCAAAATGGCCAAACATGTAGCAAAGCCCACCCCCACGGTCCCTGGCTCTCCGCCGGCAGCACAGAGCGCTCCCGAGCCGTCGCAGTGTCAGTGCGGCAGGAAGTGAGCGCCCCACACAGCGCGGAGGACACGGGGCTCCCTCTCGGGGCACTGATGGGGCGGGCACAGGAACCGCAGCAGGAAGGGTTACTCTAAGGTGATGCCTTTGAAACCTGCGAGCCGTGCTCTTCGGGAGGCGAGCACGGCCGCTCCCCACAGCTCTCCACCAGGAACGAAACAGCCGCTGAGTGGCCTCTAGCCGCCCCCCTGGCACTGGGTGAGGGCCTACGGCAGCTGCCCCCGCCTGCTCCTGGTGCAATGACTCAGCGAGCGTTTATCGAGGGCAGGAGCGCTGCCTACCGAGGGCTTTGTTCCCAGCCGCCCACGCCACCGCCCACGCGAGCACGGCAGTCACAGGGACGGGGTAAGGCTGAGCTCCCGCCTCGATGCCCAGTGCTGCGCTCTGCCAGGAGCGGCAAGGGCCTGGGTGAGGCAGAGGGTGGCTGGCCATCAATCAACGCCCGCACCAGCCAAGGCAGAGATCAATACGTCCTTCCTGAAATGGACAAACACTGTGCACCCAGTCAAAGTGTCTATCACACATGACTAATAATGGCTTTCTGATCACAGATTTGTTTAGTCCCTTAACTGGAAGATCAGCAGTTTAAAAATTAGTGGTTTTTTATTTTTCCAAATTCTAGTTTCTAGTCAACTCCATACACTACATCAGCGGCTTCCGACCGGTGGGCTGCGAGAACGTCCAAACATGCAGCACCCGACTGCCCAGGCAGACACCCGCCTCTTCCCTTCGACTGTCAGTGAGAAAAACGCCAAACCACCACGGCAGCCGTCCGGTGTGAACAAATCACAACTACACCTATTTTGGGTCAGATCATCAAAAATGTCCCTTTGGTGTGCTGCAGGCCTTCAGTGATCAGTTTAATGTGTGCTGTGATCAGTTTAATCAGTTTAATGTGTGCTGTGAGATGAAGGGGTTGACAATCACTAAATTAAAGCCAATTTCCAAGGAATCTGAATATCTTTTTTCCCCGCCACTCCAATGCACAGCCTGTCACTAGCCAGTCTGAACTGAGTTTTTCTTCCATGTTTGTGAGGCACCCTGTGACAGGTGTCAGGGTTGGAGTTCAAGAATTTCAACGTAACTTGGCCCAGAAAACGGAGTGGTGACCCCCGGGCGGTGAGCGGGCTCTCCCGGATCCCGGCCCATCAGCACCGGACAGCAGCCTTCCACGCACCGCCGCCGCTGCTGCGTATACCCAAGCTCGCACCATTCCACCGTGTTCTAGCAGTGCTGTCCCTTGAATGTTCTAGTCTGACATGCCACTCTTAAGTTAAACACCACTGCTGCTCACCCTCTGCTGTCTAGATTTAAAGTTCAATGCCATCGCCACCTGGAATTTACGGTATAATCAGTATATGCAACTTAGATACTTTGCTGCACGTATCAATTCAATAGTTTCCTAAGAACCAATTCTGATTGCTGCAAAGCCAATTTAGGCACCTAAAAAATATACTCATTTTCATAATATGCTACAAATGGTTTAAAGATCTAATCACAAAACAAGTATGTGTGAGATTTACTATTTGAAAAATAAAATATACAAGTTTGGGGATGCCCTCCTATGTAATAATGAAGAAGGAAAAACAAATGGGAAATGTCCATGTATGTAGGGTGCCCTTAAAAATGACTCTTTCTCAAACTAGAATATAGACATTCGAGAGGTAAATACAAATCATGCTTTCATCAAAGAATCCTCAAGAATGGCCGAAACCGGTTTGGCTCAGTGGTAGAGCGTCGGTCTGCGGACTGAAGGGTCCCGGGTTCGATTCCGGTCAAGGGCATGTACATTGGTTGCGGGCACATTCCCCGGTAGGGGGTGTGCAGGAGGCAGCTGGTCGATGTTTCTCTCTCATCGACGTTTCTAGCTCTCTATTCCTTCTCCCTTCCTCTCTGTAAAATATCAATAAAATATATTAAAAAAAAAAAAAAAAAAAAAGAATGATCCAAGCCGAAACTGGTTTGGCTCAGTGGTGGAGCGTCGGTCTGCGGACTGAAAGGTCCCAGGTTCGATTCCGGTCAAGGGCATGTACCTTGGTTGCGGGCACATCCCCGATGGGGGTGTGTGCAAGAGGCAGCTGGTCGATGTTTCTCTCTCATTGGTGTTTCTAGCTCTCTATCACTCTCTTCCTCTCTGTAAAAATATCAATAAAATATATTTAAAAAAAAAAAAAAAAAAAGAATGATCCAAAATGCAAGGCACTTCAAAACTAAAACTGCAAAGCACCCCCAAGACCACTGCCGTGTGCTGACCGCTCCAGGAACAGGAGGACAAAGTACACGAGCCATGACTATCATGGTGCCATTAACTGACTGTCAGTCCAATTCTGAAACACTGGCATGGTTTTGAAATGCCAGAATACACATGGTTTTTATAAGGCTTACCGTTTTGTGGAGGAAAGAAATTGCTTGCAGCAAACAACCAAATGTTCTCAATTGGTAAAAATTACGCCTTGCATAAAAATAAAAGGATTAGGGCCTCTGTTCTTCCTGAAAATCGCCTGTTACCCCTCTCCTTTTCTGAGAAAACCCACACAATGCACACTTTGAAAGCTTTCAGAATGTGTTCGTACACAATGGACCCCCAGCTAGTGGAAATGAGTTTAGGTGTATCAAGAAAATTATACACGTTTTAAAATGGTCTAAATAGACATTAAAGGAAAGCGGCTCCCATTCTGCCAGGCACAGCGCTCTGAAAGATCACACAGGGAGGAAAAGCTCTCGCCATATTGTGAACCATAAATTGTGTTTGAAAATAAAATTGTTAATGAAGAAACTGACATTTCCAAAGCTGCTGTTGGAGGTAGCCATTCTTCAAACACATTTATGACACAAAATCTGAAAGCTCTGAAACAGTATTCAGTGAATTGGATTATTTTTCTTAAAAAACAAACATAATAATGTGCCTTCTTCAAGTTTCTTTAAAGAGATGAATACAAATATATATACATTTTCCTGTGCATTTAGTTTTTTGTGGTTTTTTTGTTTTGTTTTTTTGTTTTTTGGCTAGAAGCAGTAATATTTCACCATCCCTGGTGATATTTCTCTTATTTTTGGATATTTAGATAGCAAAATACCTTAACTAGCCTTTTACTTTAAGAAAGAAAAAATGAATTACAATGGGAAAATAGACAGACAGCATTTAAGTAAAGCAATTCCGAGTTTATGTGAAAAGGGCAGAATCTGATTATTCTTTATCTGCTTTTTTATACCAAAAGGATAGCTGGATTGTTCTTACATTAGCAATGGGGTTTACTCTCATCTTCTGTCATTATTAATTAAACAAAAAAACAATACATCTTCTCACAGTAAAAAGTATCAGTATATTGATCTCTGATTAAAATTTTAGGTATGAAAACTGATTTATAATTAACTCTAGCCCAATTTAAACTCTTTTCGGTATCAAAACAAACCTCCGATGCCCAGCAGGCAGAGCCCCGGTGACAGGAGTCAGCCTTACCAGCACCGGGAGCAGTAAGGACCACTGCGTGTGCAGAGCCTGGGACACGCTGCCCAGACGGAAGGCCTCCCCTCACACACACTGTGCACGGGGTGGGAATGTGCCGACTGGACAGCGGAGCCCTGCTGGCGGGAGGGAGAGGGTGCAGCCAGGCCGTGCACTTACGCGTCTGCATGGCTTCCTCCGTGTGCGCATCCGAGCACTCCATGTCCTCAGCACCCGCCTCTGTGCTCTTCTCGGCTTCCTTCTTCCGCTTCTGACATGTGAACATTAAGAGAGAAAGATGTGGTCTGACGGGCAAAGAAGTAACTGCTCAAACTCACTGCATGTTAGGTACATGTGAACTACAGGTGTGCTGTCACATGCACAAAGCAGACACAGGAGCCTCCCCTGTGGCATCCGGTCCAGGTCCTATGCAGTGTGCACACTTCCCCACTTCACACGCCTTCCGCTTGCGGCGAGCACCCGACGGCTTCCCCTTGGCACACCGAATTGCCGCACCACCCCCCCCCCCCCCCCCCCGGCGTTCTGGGCCACTGGTAAGACAGGGGTGACCGAGCCAGCACTGAGACACTGGGACGGCGGGTCTGACAGGCCACAGGCCACGGGGTGGCTGACGGGGGTGGAAATGCTGGCCAACGGGCCGGCCCACGCTTCGGGCAGGATGGCAACAGTTCATGCCACCAGAGCAGAGGGCGAGCGAAGCTTGTTTACTGCTGGATTTTCCCACTAGTGCTTTCAGGCCACGGCTGATGCAGGCGGCTGCACCGGGGAGAGAGCTATGGATGGGGTGCACACCCCCCCAGGTAGCGGGGCCTAGGGCGGGGGGGCAGGGACAATGGCACTGGAGAGCCTTCAACTGGTCATTGGCCGGAAAGGCGGGTCTGCTCGTGTCACCCCTCTAACCTGTGCTCCACACAGCGCGTCACGGAAAGCCGCGTTCTAACCCAGGACTGCGGACACGGATACGGAAACCCTCTGAAAGCCAGTGTTTCACAGCCGTGTCACACCCCTCTCTGGGGCCAGTGATACTTATTCTCCCGTTTGCACTGTGTATCTGTGGGGGTACATTTTCTTCTGGAATATTTTTATTAAAAGTTTAGAAGGGCGAAAAACCTTACTGTAAGGAAGGGTCTTAAAAGTACACAGGCCTCCTAAAATCTCAGAAATGGTTGGTTTTCCCGCCATTCTCTCAGGGCTTTCCTATTTTCCACTAATTTTTCCAGTTGAGTGTGACTTAATATTCTGTCACCATCCATTCTTCCCAACTGTTCATTCAACTCCTTATTATTATTATTATTATTATTATATATCAACACTATACTATTTTCTACCTCGTCCATCCCTCCCTGTGTAAAGTTTCTAAATCACCTAACATCTCTACATGGAAGTGTAACTATAGAAGGACCTTAGAAATAATTTAAAACTTTGCATTTTGCACATAACTTTATCCCATGTAGTCTCAAATTTAAATGTGTTAAAATG
Source organism: Vespertilio murinus (assembly GCA_963924515.1). Lineage (NCBI taxonomy): Eukaryota > Metazoa > Chordata > Mammalia > Chiroptera > Vespertilionidae > Vespertilio > Vespertilio murinus. Next base: position 215,046,220 of record OZ004704.1, read on the forward strand.
CAAATGAAAACTCAAAGCTCCTCTAGGTTGCCTAAAATAAGTGTGTATCATGTAGGAAATCATCTGATACTTCGCAAGTTTCACAGATTCCCTTCGCATCCGAATGTCCTCATTTATATTTCCGAACAATTAGCATGAGGTTGAACCTCGTCTGAGAAGCTTCCTTGCTTCGGGCCACGGAGCGCGCGGCTCTGGGAGTGTAATACCTGCTGACAGCACCCTCTCCTCCTCCTCCTCCTCCTCCTCCTAACACAGCCGGGCTCCGCTCAGCCCGCATCGCCGCACCCCTCCCGACGGCCAGAGCGCTGCTACCGCGTGTGACCACCAATCCCACTGTCCCCCGGTGCGGAGGCGGCTGGGAAAGATCAGGACCGGGGCTGCGGCTCCTGGAGAACAGGCTTCGCCCAGCAAACCTAAGGGCCCGCTGAGCTCAGGCGGGTGGGCAGCTCTGCAAGGAGGGAGGGAGGAGTGGCCGCAGCTTCCCAGCACTGAGGAGGGCAGCGCCTCCCACCTCCCTTTCCCAAGGGCGGCTCCGTGAGGCCGGCCGGCCCGCTGGGCTGAACAGATTGGCTCCATAATTACACACACCGAGGGCGGGGGCAGCTCCCCTGCGCGGGCTCCATATGCAAAGGCCGAGGGAGTGTATCAGGCGCCTCCTCCCTCTGGCACGGGCCTGATTAGGGCGGCCAGGACTCCAAGGTTGGCGTCAGCAGATTCCTGATGCATTAAGCAGGAATAAACACAGACACCTTGGTTCGCCGGGACCAAAATGAAGGAGGAATATTTCAGTACTGTATTGCTTCCCGAGCAGGAGAAAATGCCTCCTGCCGGTCAGGAGGGCAGCCTTCCCCACGCCCATCACACAGGGAGCCGTCCAATCCGTCCACCCAAGACCCCGGGGCATTCATCTCATCCTCAGCGCGTTTAATAGAAGGGAGCTTCCTTCATCTCCAAGCAGGTGATGACACGAGAACGGGAACCAGACAGCAGTCAACGGAGGAGAGAGACGCCGTGTCCTCAGCTGTGGCACCAGCGAGGCCCGGACTCCACTCGCCCGCCCTGGGCCGGCACCCTGCCCCGCTCTCCGGGCCGTGGTGCCGTTTGGAGGGGAAGCACCAGCGGCACATACACTGTGGTCTATTTTTTTTCTCCAAGAACAAAAATCTTCAATAGTATACGATATCTAATAGTATCTAAGTACTTTAATAGTATCTAAGTGCAAACTGCCGGTATACAGCAGCCACAGGAGGTAAATAGAGCATGGGGAGAGAAGTCAGCGATACTGCAGGGACTAGGCTGGTGTCAAAAGAAAACTGGGTCGAAACCTCGCTTCATGCCACCGCTGATCGATCCTTACAGGTGTTACCACACAGGAGATCTGCTAGGAACACGGCGAGAAGCACGGACTGAACTTACTACACCTGCCCCTTTCCAAAAGAGAACTGAGTCTGAGAAATAAAAAGGACATATATATATATATATATTTTTTTCCCCCCTAAACTTACTGGGGTAGTCATTTCACAATATATTTAAGCCAAAGCATTATGCTGTACCCCTTAAACTTATACAGTGTTGAATGCCAATTATATCTCAATAAGACTGGAAAGACTAAAAATAAAAAGTAAGGCATGAGCAAAGATTTTTATAAACGTAAATGCTGTCAGACAAAATCAGCTGCGTTGCAGGAAGCAGTGTGCGATGAAGAGAGTCAAGACCCTTCAGTTCTGAAGCTTCACTGCTAAGTCACATGACCTCCGAGCCCTGAGAAATCTAAAAATGGATTTTCAAGAGATGAATGAGTTCCAAAACAGAACTACAGCTGGACATGGATTATCTGAATAATGTATCTGGGGGAAAAAACTTAAAAAATTATAACAAAAAGAGGAGGGAGAGAAGCTGCTTATTATGAAGATTAATACTACAGCTTCTATAACCAGAGCCCCGGATTTAGCTCTGAGCTTCCTGGTAACCAGAGCAGACAGCACCATCCTGATCGCGTGCCTCTCGCAGGAGAAGAAGGGAATTCTAATTTCTCAAAAGAGGCCTTTCCTTCTGGGCAGCCCCAGCCTCCAGCCGGGGCAGCGCTGCCTCTGCCCGTTTAGACACGTGGCATTTACAATGCATTTGGGAAAACTGTTCTAGGGCTTTAGAAAAAGAAAACGGAAAAGAAAAGTCTAAAAAAACTCATCTGGTCCAATGTTTTCACTTTTATAAACAAAAAAGACAAAGGTCCACACATTTAATAACTCATCTACAGTTACATGGCTATCAGCAGCTTCGTGATGGTACTAAGTCTAGCTTGTATTAACTTCTTTTTAATACCAAGAATAGCCCTTTGTCAGCCATGAAGACAAAAGTAAAATAAAATATAAAATGAGGCAGCCAACTACTAGAGGAGACCTAACAATGCAACTTGGCATTCATACATCCCCCCGAATGAAGCTCCGGGCACGTCGGGCATGATCCGTCAGGACCTCCCAGCCCCTGCGGTACCCGAGGACACGGGCTGAGGCCCAGCTGTTAGCGCTGCGGCAGGCTGACCTCCTCGGCTGTAAGTCAGCCAGCCTGCAGAAACCGCATCTCCCCGGCCACAGGTCCAACAGCGATCCGCAGAGAAGGGGAAGGCAGCGGACCAGTTCTCACTGCAGCACAGATCTTTACTTCTCAATCAGCTAAATTTTAGGAAAAACACTCTAGAAGCGAGCTATAAATATAACGTAAAGAAATCTGTCCGGCATACGAGGACGCACGCTGTATGTTTACCCATGTGTGCAAACTGTAAGTTACTGCCTCTGAAATCCCATCACGCTCCCGTCCATCCCTCCGTCTCAAAGCCGAATGTAGCTGTGAGCACACTTGTTGACCACAAAACCGAGCAGACGCAATTAACACAAAACTTGGAGGGGAAAATGCCTATGGAGATGAAATGTATAATTTTCGATTACGTGATGAAATTAGAGACATACTATTTGCCAAAAAGTCAAATTCATGATCCAATTTCAAAATTTCAATCTAGGAAGAATTATAAACATCTTTTAATTTGCTGTTTCTTGTTTTAAAGAGATAATTTGTTTTAACCCTTTTCCTCAATAGTTTGGAATGTGTGTTCCCAAAGAAAGCTCTGGAGCTTTCAGAGTTAACGACAGTAAGACTGGTCACTAATGTAAACAGTATCTTCCTTCTGAAAGTAGCTTTCCTTTTCCATATAAAAGCAGATGACACGTTTTATTAAATGATTTCAAATTACAAAGGAAAGCAATGTCAACAATTATTAGAAATAATCAATAAATCAAAAAGTTAATGCATACCTGTAAAATCTAAATATTATAGTGATATCAGGAGTTATTTCATGGCTGCATAATACTTTCCCATAAAGTTCACTATTTAACATTTCTCTCTTAAAAAGTAATCCCCTTATATGCATAGATACCGCTTTATATAATGGCATTTTGGTAAAGAGCAAAATCATATTCAAATGGTAAACATATCAACAAACAAGAACTTTCAAATGGTAATTTTTCAAATGCCAATTTTCAAATAATAAAGACTGTGACCACACCAACAAATAAGAAAAAACTGAGAAGCAAGATCAACCCTAGGGGCTGACTTGAGGGGAAAAACATGACAATACAAACTGAGCTGAGTGCCCCTACCAAAAATCCCTCTGCCGGTACCACTACCCCAAGCTAGAATCTCTTGAAATAATTTAATCACTTGCTACTGTACATAATCTATGTATATAAAAGCCTAAGCAACCGTTACAACCGACCGACCAGTCGACCAGTCACTATGACGTGTACTAACCACCAGGGGGCAGACATTCAATGCAGGAACTACTCCCTGGTGGTCAGTGTGCTCCCACAGCCAACCTCCCATGGCAGGGCCAACCTCCCACAATCCCTCCCCCACCAGCCCTGATCAGCCCCGATTAGGACTGGGCGAATAGCCCCAATCTGCCCCGATTGCTGGCCAGACTGAGGGACCCCACCTATGCACAAATTCATGGACTGGGCCTCTAGTCCACATATATAAAAGCCTAAGCAACCATTCAACTGTTTGACCGGCAGCTATGATGCACACTGACCACCCGGGGGCAGACACTCCAACTGGTAGGTTAGGTTGCTGGCCATGGGCTAGCTTGCTGCTGGGGCCCTCTTGGGCCCGAGTCTGGTTCACCTGCACCCCAGACCAAGAGAGGAGGAAGGAGGAAGCCCGATTCTTTGCAGAATCAGCCATAGGTTAGATTGCTGCAATATTAAACCATTTCTTCTAATTAATTTCCTTTCAATATGCACAAATCCATGCAGTGGACAAGTAGTAAATAAATGAATATCCATTTTTTACAACCTCCTCTATATTTTTCTTTATCATAAAGAGCTTAGCTTGCCCTTAAATAATGGAGATAAATATTTAGTTGCCAACAATCTGTTATGTTCTTTCTTGAGCTACTCACTGAGTTATTCTACTCAATTTGCAATCACAATCTCAGGAGTCAAAGGACAGTCAAAACCAGAACTTACCTTGGTTGTCGTTCTTGCTTTCAGAGCTCCGTTCTCCAAAGCCCCAAGTTCCAGTTTGCCATCATCCTTGCTTCCTATAGACTTTAGACCTTGCAAAAGAATGTCTTGTAAATTCTGATAAAGGGGTTTCTCATCATAGCCCAGCAATTTCACTGTTTCCAGGTATTTAGCGATTTCATCTGAAAAAATAACACAATTATTCTGTTATTTTAAAATCACAAATACAATATATTTATCCCTAAATTTGAAGAAAGTAACTTATGTTACAGTAAAATTAGAATTAAAATGGATAGTCTGTTAAATGATCTTTTTTCAATTACTTCTTCATTGAAAATTGTGCTTCTGAACTCAGAAAAGGTCAGAATAAAAAATATTTTTGAGGTATGATGTAAAAAACATTTTTGAAATTGTGAGACGATAGGAAAGAAGATATACTTAAAATGTAAACATTCACAAAAATAACTGCCATAGTTTTAAAGCTATCAGAAACACACAGGGAGCTAGAATATAGATTATGAAATAAAATGTGCTTAGGTACAATAAATATCAGAGCCAACTTTTAAAATTTGGGTTCTTCGTGTAAATGAGAAATAAAACAAACCAAAAAAAAAAGTCTGAAGAAAGAAGCAAGGCTGGTTTTCCCTGAGAGAGAAAAACCACCTTCTGGGTGACAGGAGGCTAACTGTCCAGACGCAGAGCCAGAGCCATAAACAGAAACCGTACTGGGAGATCCCCTCTCAGCACCGAGAACACCTAGGCCTCTGCCTCACGCCTGCGTAGCCCGGCCTCGCCCTTCCCCTGACCTGCAGACTGGTGCACACACTGCCTCCCACAGTAGCTCTTGGAGTGTAATGGTCACCTCAAATCCCAACAAATCTAAACCAAAACCCCTGACCTGCCCCTACACCTGCCCCGGGTCCTTTTCCCAGTCTGGGGGACTGAGACCCCCACCCTCCAGCTCCTCAAGCCAGCACTCTTCTTCCCACACCCACACCCACACCCACACCCAACCAGCCCAGGCTCCTGCCAGCGCTACATGCACATGCATACGCATCCACTCACTCAAATACGAGTACATATTAAGCATCCATTATGTAATGATCAGGTAAGATTCTAGATACTTGACATACATGAGTTAAAAAGAGATAAAACAAAACCCTCTTTTCAACTTCTTAATCTGATGGAGGGGATCTCTAAGCCTGAAGCATCATCCCTGAGCGTGTCACCTCTGAACACTCCCCTCGGAGAGGAAAACGGCCACTGTGTTCAGCACAACAGCCATGTGCGCTTTCAGCCAATACAGTAAGGCAAGAAATGAAGGCAGCGTTGAATGCCGGCTATAGAACAGTTTAGCCTCAAACATGATAGTGTATGTAATAGCCTAGGGAATCTATTTTAAAAAATACTAGAATAGGTACACATAACAAGGTCACAGAAGCAAGGTAAGTATATAAAAACCTATTCTATTTCTGTATACTAACAACAAGCAATTGGAAAATATTTTAAAATACATATCCCATAACACTGCATCAAAAGCAGGAAACACAATGAAAGAGAAAGCATAAAACACAGAGGAGAGAAACAGATAAAACCGATGGAGGATTTGCCATACCGGCAGACTGGCAGCCTCAGTGTTGTAACAGTGCCAATGCCCTCCACTCAGAGCCCAGCACGCTGGGGGCACAGGGGTATGCGTGAAAGTCAAGGTGATCCTTAAATTTACACAATATGCTAAAGACCAAGAATAGCAACACAGCCAGGGCAAGTTTAAAGAAGAACAGTGCTGGATGAGCTCAACTTCCAGACAGCAAGGCTTACGAGAAAGCTACCATAACTGAGGAGGTCTGGCCCAAGAAGAGCTCACCCCCTCGCCCCTCCCTGTGACGCTAATGGCACCTGGTCAGGAGGCCGTCCCTGCCCACCTGTTTCAAACCCACCCTCCGACCTCCTGCACCCCCAGCTCTCCTCTGTGCTTCTTCCTGTCCGACGTCCCGACCACGTAAGACGCTGCAATGCCCTCGTTTCTTCGCTGTGTCTCCTCCAAACAGAGCGAGAGCTGTGTGAGGACAGGGTGTGTACGTGTTGTTCACTGAGTAGCTCTGGTGCCGAGACGGGCGCTGGCACACAACGAAGCCTCAGTAAGGAAACAGTCGCACGAAGGAGTGACATCTGGCTGCCCTCCAGAGAGCGGTCACTGAGTGAAGTCCTATCCCCGCAGCCGCTCCTTTGTGAGGGAGCAGCCCAGTTTCTGTGCTTCCACCCAAGCTCTCACACTAAGCGATATCCAGTGGGCTTCGTGACTTTCAGAAAACAAAACCTTGGGAATATATAAGAAGTCTTTTCCTACCTGGCTTATTTTTCTCAGGAAAACATTTGTCCATCAAGCCTGCGATATTTTCTCTGTATCTGTTAAAAGTTAAAGAATGAGTCACTGTTTGAAGCTTGATGCCATAGAAAGTTATTCATATTTAATAATAGTAAATAGCACACTAAGCAGCACTGTGCTACACCCTAAATATCCTTATAGATATCCTTCTAAAGTAAATTGCACAAAAGACCAAGAAACCACCCTGGCCGGGTTGGCATTGTGGACAGAGCACTGGCCTGCGGACCGAAGGCTCCCAGGTTGGATTCCGGTCAAGGGCACGTGCCCAGGTTGTAGGCTCCATCCCCAGGAGGAGGCATGCAGGAGGCAGCTGATCAGCGATTCTCTCTCATCCGTGATGTTTCTATCTCTCTCCCTCTCCCTTCTTCTCTGAAATCAATGAAAACATAGTTAAAAAAAAAAAAAAAGATAAAAAAGAAAACTTACTAGTTAACAAGTACTTGCTTGTTTCTATTTCAGTATCAGTCAAAGCTACCGTTCCAGCAGAGGAATTCTGAAAAACATTTGCTTTATCATGAGCTTCCCCAAATAATCTGTGAGGCTCCTTTACCTGATTTTGGAATCTCTAACATAGTTAGGATCTTTCAAATTATCCTCCCACGGCAGGTGGCCACTGAGCCACTGGACCATGCAGTAACCGAGTATTTCCAGGTCGCCACGTCTCGACGGGGCTGTGAGCACAAAAGCAGCAGGTGATGCAAGCTGAAATCATTTTTAAGGTGCAACTTCAATTCTATAGAAGCCATAAGGTAAAGCAGTCACCTCACAGTCTTGTTCCTCATAAAATTCTGCCTGCACTTAAAGAAAGTACTGAATATCAGACAGTATGAAGAAATAATTTACCCCCTGGCTAATAATTTATTTTAAAAAACCCAAATTGGCAAACTTCAGAGTTCCAAACTGAGACTATTAATCTAGGAAATAAAACATAAAATAATGCCACGTTTAATATGTAAGACATTAAAAATGCTATGAGCTATTAAGAGGCCCTGAGAACTGGGGGGTTTAGCTCCCCCACAGAAGTGGGCACAGAAAAAAGAAATGACAGCTGAAGAAAGAGACCAACTTATTAACAGGTGACAAAGTACAAGTGTACCTGTTATAAGTTGTAGCTGCATGAAAAACTTAAGACTTTTAGGGGGAAAACAACCAGCATCTGGTTAAGCTGCAAGCAGCTGGAAAGAAACACTCGCTGCAGCTCACGGAGCCACTTGCTGCAGAGACACGGGGGCTCGGGCTCAGAGAGCGCAGAGGCTGCTGCAGGAATCCGCCTCCCCCTATCCCCATCCCACCTCGCCCTTGCACCCTTCTCTCCTCATGCAGAACCAGGCCGCACGGGAACCCAGGTGACATGCTGGCTGTGTATTCCTCGTTCAGCCGTGCTGACATACCCACGCCATTGTGCGCGTCGATGCTGGTGAACTCAATAGTGCCGTCATGACATCTTTTGGGGTCTTCCTTGTATTCTTTATGGCTTCCGTCTGGGCAGTACCGATAGGCAAGGCCATAATCTACCAGGTACACCTATAAACGTGTAAGCGCAAAGTTAAGCCAGGTACTGCACATCCCCTCCTACAAAACCACACCACAGCGCCCTGGATGCAAACAGCAGCGAAGGCTTCCTTCTGAAAGACTCTTCACCTAAAGGACAGTGCCAGGTGACTATGTAACTACAGTACAGACAGCATCGCCTGCCTTTCATTCCTTCCTGGATAAATATGTTATACCTCTCATGAATCTTCAACTGAGCAAGGGTTATAAACCCCATACTTCTCCTCACAGTCTGGAAAAAAAAATCTGAGCACAAAGCAAACCATCAGTACATGCCGAGATACAACGGCCACACTCCAGGATAATCCTGCTAACTTAGCTGATACATGATCCATTAGTCTTCATTCTTCTGCTTCTCCACTTGTAAAATAATCAAATATCAATTCACTTCATAAAAGTATTTCAGACTATGATTTAAAAAACTTTCAGATGAGGTTCTTATCTACATTTAAATATTATATATTAAAGTCAAGTCTTCAAAATCAAAGCTATGTTTTAATGTTGCATACGCCCACATCTGCGGACATGCACATGTGGTCTGATTAGCATACAAATCTAATGACCTGGCTTTCTCTCTGCCAGCGCCTCCATTACATTCCTCGTTCTGAGAACTGTCTCACAAGCATGCGGCGGTCACAGAGGGAAGTGAGGTAAAAACATGGGGATGCGTCTCCTAGCACATACATCTAATACCTGGAAAATAATCCCCTCCAAAGCGTATGCCCCAAGAATAGAGGGCTGCAAACACACTCCCCGAGAAACAAAGGCAGCACGTTTCAGCCAACCGCAGAGTGAAACCGACTGTACTACCGTTTATTATATTCCGTAAGTTCAGTCTACTTCAATGAACAGCATCCTTATCGTTTGGGGTCTGAGCTCTGTTTGTTTGTTTTTAACCTAAAACAAGATGGCTGGCAATTCTGTGGCTGCCTTAAAGATTTCTGCATGACCGTGCGTTAGTAGAGCAGCTTTCTTCTGTCTGTGCACACGGAGCTCGATGGCCACCAAGAAGGAGGTGGGAGGAAAAGAAAGGGGAGCCTAAGCTACAAGGAAAAGATAAGCGAGAAGTGAAAGGCGGGTTTGAGGGAAGGAAAAATGAAGTGCGGGCTACTGCCATGAGCACATTTAAAATGTTTAATCTTTTCTCAAACAAGATCACGTTGGTAGAGAGAACATAGAGAATGGAGTAAGTACAGTAGAGAACAGGAAATGTCAACTAAACCTTACGTCCCAAAACCACAGAAACAGCCACAAGACAATTGTATAGATCCCAGGACTCCAACTAAACTAACTCAAATAAAGGTAAAAGAGCATTAGCTTTTCTTCTTTCCTTAAAAAGTAAAAATTACAAAGGGAATGCAATAAACTAAAAAAAAAAAATACAAATTTAAATTTCAAACACCAAGGGCATACAAATTTAGACAGCTACGATATTTCTGTAAACCAACTGATTTGAATAATCAACATGTTAAAGACCCAATTTCTCAATAGAACACTTACATTTGACAGATTTCCTGAACAAAGGAAATAGAAACATGACAAAGCAGACAGGCAAACATAATTCATTGGTGCACTATATAATTTTAAGCTTCCACCCCCAAACAGCTATTTGAAATTCATTTTGTATCACAAGCACTTCTTCTGAATATTATTTAGGGCAAAATAGCCAACTTGATAAAGTGCCAACAAACAGCATCAACAATGTAAAATGTTAATTGGAGAAGAGTGTCAAGAAAAAATATTATTATTACCATATCTACTTCAGAAAGTCAAACTTCTGCATGGGTTTGAAAGCTCAAAGCAGCCATATTAGTTTGCAAACAATAAGTTTTAAGTAGTAAAGGTGAAAGTTATAAAACAACCTGGTCTGGATCCTTGCAGCTCAGAAGAAGATTTGAGGCCTTGATATCTCCGTGCACATACTCGTGCTCGTGGATATATTCCAGAATATCCAACTGAAAGAAAGCATCACACGGAAGAAATTAATGCAGTACCCAACCCCAGCCAGCAGAGGGCCAGCTTCAACACGCAGCGTCACCCGGGAAAACAAGGAACATGTAGCTCACATACAATTCTTAAGCTTAGCTGCAAGACAGTTTTCCGAGAAAACCTTTTGGCATTTGCTTCGTATATCTTCTGAAGGTCGCTCCCAAAGCGGTCCATGATCATAAATCTGTAACTGGGGACAAACGAGAAAAGTCAATGGGCAAACAGAGCCCTGGAAAACGGACTTTGCAGTGAGTACTCCGGTCAGAGTGGCTTTCAATGCCATGTGTAGGAAGAAAGAAGAAAAGGAAAGCAAGATAAACAACTAACATTTTCTGAGCACACGCTCTGTGCCAGAACAACCCCTTACAAATTACATTTCAATTTCATCTTTACAGTAACTCCATAAAGTACTATTATTCCATCTTAACTTAGTCAATCCTTGATCTATACTATTTCTCTAGAAAATTCCATAAAAATATACTCTTATTCCAGCAAAACCATACGTAACAAAATAAAATCTATCATATGTTGGGGAAACGCTAAGAGGGGCATGGTTCCAGAATCAGAGCCTCCACGGAGACCTGTGGCTCCCACCCAACCCCGACCTCCACTCCACCTTTTCCGCCGGAGCCCAGGTCTGGCTCGGCATCCCCTCCCCCCCCACACACACACACAGCCAGCGCTTCCCCACGCCCCTCGGGGACCGCCTGGCATGCTGGGAAATGGTTTCAAAAGGCCCAGATGAAACTCTGGCCAAGCAAACAGGACAGGAAGCCTGCCACCAGCCTCCCCAGTAAAGCTGAAGCTCACAGAAGCAGTACCATTTCTGCTGTGGGCACTGTGTGTACGAGGCCTGGAATGGGCCGCCACCGGAGCCCCGTGAAGGGAGCAGGGCCAGCGTGAGGAGGACAAGAGGGCAAGAGGGAGGAAGCTGGCCCTTGATAACTGCGTCAGAGAGCCGAGTCAGCGTCTCCTGTATTTGTAGATAAAGACCTTCAACCCCTTCCGCACGAAATCCATTCTTCAAATCTCAGCTTCCAGCCCTCTTCCGTGAAGTGCCACTCAAATATTTAACAAGCACTGTTTACGCATCGAACTGCGGAGATTTTCCCCGACGCGACTGTGCCAGCAACATTCTCTGCGTCCTCTGAGCTCCTAAGGCCCATAAGAATCAGAATCACAGAATTTAGCACTTAACCGTCTGGTTGTTTCATACATGTTTCATTTCGTTCTTCTCACCAGCCACACTGAAACCTCATAAACAGCAAGCCTCTCTGCGGGCAGCTTGCACACCGAACATGAAATACCAGATTAAAAGGGATCCGTTGTACATAAAGGACAGGAAGTTTTTGTTGGCTTGTTCATTTTTAAAGACAGAAGGACACCAGGCGCATCTGGCTCTGCTCCTGCTCGTCATCTGGGCTCCGGCGGCTGTTCCCGCGGGCACGGCCGGACGTGGTGCCCTCTAACGGGGCATGGCATCTGCAGCGGGCAGCGGGGAGCCGCAGCCCCCGGCCGGCTCTGCCCACACGGCCCGCGGAGGCCGAGCAGGAGCCGAGAGCTGAGACCAGCCACGCGGTGCGCGCTCAGAAACAGAGAGAGAACAAAACGCGTGGAGTTTACCTTCTTCCATTCTTATCATGTAGGCCGGACCCCCAGTACTTAGGAACACCCAGGTACTTCAGTTTATGGGTATGAATCCATTTCCGAACTAGAAATCAGAACAGATGCTTGTGATTTCAATTCTGTTAGACATAAGTAACCTTTTAAATCATTATGAGAAAAATGTGCTTCTATGCATACTAAAATTTCACTTTTATTTATTCATAAAGGAAAGCGTCTTTTATGACCCACACATAAAAAGTAATTCGAAACATTTTTATTAACCCACAATATCATTATCCTGCCCTAAACATTGTCTTTACAATGAAAAGTTTGCAGAAGACATTCTTAAAAAAAAAAAAAATCAAACCTCAGTGCTGTGGTTGCAATTCATATCCTTAATTATATAAATGTTTGTTCGCTTCCACAGAAAGACTTCTTTTTTACCCCAGCCTACAAGTTTAATGCCTCACCCTCCAAGCCCTCACCCGGGAAATGAGGGTCTGGGAGAGCGGGGGCGGGGCCTCCCTGAGAGTGCGGCCTATTCCAGCCAATGGGAGGCTGCGTCTGAGGTGGAGCTGGAGCTGGGAGGGAAGGGGAGGAGAGGGGAGGGGAGGGGAGGGGAGGGGAGGGGAGGGGAGGGGAGGGGAGGGGAGGGGAGGGGAGGGAAAAGAGGGGAGGGTCTAGAGTAGCTGGAAGAGGCCCTGCCCCTTACCTCAATCATCTACTCTGCTTCATCAATTATGACACCCCAACCCCATCTCTGGTTATGGTCTCCAGAATTAAAACACAGACACACACACACACACACACACACACACACACACACACACACATGCATATATATAAAGATCCAGAGATCTTTGAGCCATACTCATGGATTAGGGATTTTTCTCAATGCTTAACATTTTCTAAATTATACCTCGTTACTAACTTTAGTCTATATATCAATACAGGTAAAATCTTATAATAAACTCATTAAGAGATCAGAATTCTTTCACACAAACCTCATGTAAACAGAACGCACTTATAAAGAACAGAGAATCCTAATGTGAGGGCAATGCCCTCGCCTTAGCTTAAGCGAGCGGGACAGGCGGTGGCCCCGTGCGGAGTTCCTTACTTTGCTCGGGTTTGGCAGCGCGCTGGTAGAACTTTAACTCCGTAAAAAGCGGTCCGTTGTCACTGGGCTCCTTGAAACACAGGCATCAGTTAGAACCAGCAGGTGTCAAGATTACTGTTATTGGCAGCAAACTTTCAAAAGAGACTATCAATTTTTCTTATCAAACCATGTAGTTTTGAGACTTAGGTTTATAACTATATTTAAGATTAATTCAAACTTTTTAGAAATGTTTCAAATATTCTCAGAATAGTCTATATTTTATTTCTCTCCAGTTCCAATTCTTTAAGTGATAAATTATACAAAATTAGACATATGGCTTAGTCTTTGCAAAAGTTGAAGAAAAACCTTTGAATTTATCTTTATCTTTATTTAGCTTTCTTCTAAGGAAAGATGAGCAACCAACCATGGTAATTGTTTCACCGAGAGGCTACAACGCATTTCTGAGATTCAATAAAATGTCAATAACTGACTTAAACCAATAGTGGCACAAATCCCATTCCTTTTGTGTTTCTCCTGACAAGGACACATAGTTTATCGGGACTGACGGAAGCTGCCTTCCCATGAAGAATATTCTGGAACTGCAGAGAGCAAGTACTGGCCATTGAATGGCAGCCTCTCCTTTCGGACGCTGATTCCCATGTAGCGAACTAAAGGCCTACAATTTACTCCCCACATGACAATGCAAAGTCAAGAGGAGCTCCGGCGGGTGGCTCAGTTGGTTGGAGCGTCCTCCCGTGCACCAGAAGGTTCAGAGTTCAAATCCTGGTCAGGTGCAGTTTGATGCCTGGTGGTGGCGCATACAGGAGGCAACTGGTCAATGTCTCTCTCTCACATTGGTGATTCATTCTCTCTCTCTCTCTCTCTCTCTTCCCTTCTCTCCTCTCTAAAATCAATAAAAACATATCCTCAAGGATATATAAAAAAAAACATTGGCCCTGACTGGTCTGCCTCAGTGGTTAGAGTGCTGGCCCTCAGACTGAAGGGTCTCTGGTTCGATTCCCCGTCAAGGGCACGTACCTTGGTTGAGGGTTCCCCAGCCCCAGTGTGTGTGAGGGGGGGGGGGGGGGTGCTAGAGATAACCAGTCGATGTTTCTCTCTCTCTCCCACTCCTCCCTCCCTTCCACTTTCTCTAGAAGTCAATGGAGAAAAAAATATCCTCAGGTGAGGATTTAAAAAAATAATAAATGAAACCACTCTGATGCACAGTTCTGGTATCTCAGATTTCTCACATTCGGAACAACAGGAATCCAAGTTAAAGTCCTTATAGAAACACTACTAAGCCGATCTGCGGGCAGGCGTAGCTAAGACTGAGCCGGCAGCAGCGGACAGGTGGCACTCAGGGCCGGCAGGTACCTGGCCGGGTGCTCCTGCTCAGTATGCCGCCTCAGCCCGGCCTGGGGGTGCCATCCCCTCTGAGAAGCTGCATCTGCCCCATGCCGGGGGTGAACGCCAAACCCCTGATTTCCAGTCTCGGTACCCCGGTGGCACCGAACCTGTGGCTCCTTTCCTCGCAGGGAAGGAAGCGGACAGACGGCGCCTGCTCAGAGCTCCCGGCCGAGCACAGGCCGTGAGCGGGGGGAGACTCGGCGTAGGAAACCAAGAAATGGAAATTCAAGGGGAAGAATTTGGTAAAGTTCCCCTCCACAGGCGAACTTTTGGAATAGTTCATTAATGTAATCCAGGTGTGAAAGGGGTTTTCCTAAGACAAATCCCAAATTATCATTCTTCACTATAAAGTTCTCATTTATTCAATTTCAACCCGTGCCATCATAACTTTAATTCCAGGCTTTCCTTCAGGCAGCAATTTATTAAACTTATAATAAGGAGAATCAGCCTATAAAACCAGGCTGTTATACTAGAAGCCTCACTACGGCGAAGGCTCTCTGAGCTCGGTCACCTTTCTAATCCAGCCCGATCCCAGACAAAATAAAGGAACCGCGTTCCTGCACTGCACTCTAGCCACAGCTTGCCGTTGCTGTTGAAGAAACTACCTTAACTCACAACTAAAATTTTATTAACATATTTCAAATCTAAAATACTTTGCCAACTCTATAATAGCCAAGATTCAGGGGGAAAAAAAATCAGGGCTGACATTTTAACTAGAATATCACTAAACTTTTCTTTAAGACTTTTAAGTGTCAAAATGAAGATGACAACAGAAAAAAATTAAAAATGTGATATATTTCAATGGCACCATCCAAAAGCAACTGGCTGCCATTTAAAAAGGAAGCTACAAGAAATTTCTCCTTCCTACCAAAACATTCTGATATAGGAGTTGGAAATTCAGGTCACTCCTCACAGCGTCAGGGAGGAACTTACACATCAGTCTGCAAAATTCTTCCCATGGAATTCAGAACCAGGCTCTATCATCTATCAGTTCACACTGGGAAGTGACCGTGACGTACATGACGTACAGAACTGTCAGGGCCCAAGGCCCCAAAGCCTGACCCTCACCACCAGTCCTCTCCGCTTAGGGAAGTGGAACTGAAAGAACTACTTATTAAACCTGTTAGCAAGAAGTCACAAAAGAGAATTTTTCCCCTTGGTTATCCAACTTACTACCCTGTTTCCCCAAAAATAAGACAGTGTCTTATACTAATTTTTGCTCCCAAAGATGCGCTAGGTCTTATTTTCAGGAGATGTATTTATGTTTCCATTAAGTAGGTCTTATTTTCGGAGGATGTCTTATTTTGGGGGTATCGATTTCACCATTTACTTTCCGGAAATAAAACGAGATTGTCTCTCTCTTATCTTCAGTGGAAATACAAGTTTGCCACCTCTGACCCAGCACCATGGTCCTAGGCGGCTCCCACAGGCCAGTGGTCGGCCAACCGAGGCTCGGGAGCCACGTGTGGCTCTTTGGCCCCTTGAGTGTTCTAATGCCACTTTTTCAAAATAGACTCGTCCAGGCCGAAAACCGGCTTCTGCGCACGGGCCACCAAGTTTCAATCGCACTGAACGTGCGTGCCCGCACATGGTGTTTAGTAAAAGTGAAGTTACAGTGAATCTCAACTAAAATACTTAGAATCACCCATAATAAAGAAGAGTATCATAATTCTAAAGGAAGACGCAATTTAAGGGAACGCGGATACGAAAGAAGGAAGACGTGACTCCACACGCCCCCCATAAGCTAAGGCACCGCCACACCTCCCACCAGGGCCTGGAGAAGGCTGTGCAGGTTACACACTGCAAGGCAGTCAGGGAAACCGCGTTTTTTACCTTGCTTTCTTCTCACAACGAAAACTTTTTAAAGCTCCTAAGAAGAAACTAATCTGACCCATAGATTTCAATATTTTAATTAGTTGTGCCAAAGACAAATGCTATTAATATTCTACAATCCCATGCAATGACCCAATTTAACAGTAAGAACTTTCGTGCCACTGATACAGCAGCAAGCCGATTATTTCAAAAGGAATTATTCTGCAAATGAGAAAGAAGAAAAATCCAAAATGAAAGGGCATGAAGCAAGGTGAATGGTGGGGGAGACACACCAGTGACACACATGAGAGTGACCGGCTTCACCCGCCCTTACAAACATGACGAAGCAGCTGGATCCAGTTAGCCCTGCACTGGAAGCAAACACAAAACTGAGACAAATACAGGAAACTAGTCTTTTCACACACATGACAGAGCAGGCAGTCCGACGGTGACCTGTAACAGGTAGAACACGAGGTGAGCCGTGACAGCCCAGCCCTCTCCGCAGAGGCACCAGGAGGAAAAGGCAGAGACAAGACACAGCGGGGCAAGTGGGGAAACCAAACGCATTGTCCCAGCAACCCTGACACCAAAGCCACATAAGGAGGTTAGGAGGTTCTTTAATTTAGAAATTACCAGGGGAAAACTAAAGACCAGTATCCCTCATAAACAAAGACGTAAAAATCCTCAACAAACTATTAGCGAGTCAATCCCAGCATTATTAAAAAGCATGCATGATCCACCATGACTAAGTGGAGTGTATGTTAAAAACAAAAAGTTCAACACTATCAATCAATATAATTACCACCGGGAGAAAATATTTACAACACATATTACTTCAGAAACAAATGCAAGATAAAATACAATTAAATGCCATTAAGGTAATATAGTCTTATAGGACGTAAGTATAAAAAAGCATCGCATCTCCTGTAAATACAGCTAAACTAAAAAGAAAGAGCGGAATATTTTCAGTCGCCATCTGCAGGCCTCTACGCTTTCACTCGTTTTCCCCCAAATACTAGGGCCACTCTGACAGGACACGGACTTTCTGAATTCAAATTATTCACAACTATCAAACTATTTTTGTGTCTCATTAAATATTATTATTAAAAATGTAATACTTCATGATTTAATTAATTCTAGTTATCAAAGAGGATGTTTTGCAAAATAAACACAGTCCTGCACTAAATCAACAAAAAAGGAAAAGTATTTTCTTACCACTTTTACAACATAGGATGCATCACTGCCCACCGATTTTGAAGAATTCTTATCAGCTGTTTGAAAAAAGCAACATATGTAACATCAGAACATGAAGCGCATTGTGATCCATAGCCTATTACTCTTCATTAACACTTAGGTCTGTATTATAATTCCCTGATAGAATAAACTTTAGTTCCCAAATACACAGTGTTTCAGCATACCAATACAGTGTACATCATCAACTCTAAGACTATTTTTTTAAATGTTTTAACATGTCTGAAATTGGCATATATCTTATAATGGCTGGTATCTTCAATGATCATCTGTTAAGTATGAAAAACTCTAAGTTAAACTTTTAATTTGAAAGTATGCATGGCCAAAACCGGTGTGGCTCAGTGGTTGAGCGTCGGTCTGCGGACTGAAAGGTCCCGGGTTCGATTCCGGTCAAGGGCGAGTACCTTGGTTGCAGGCACATCCCCGGTAGGAGGTGTGCAAGAGGCGACTGGTCGATGTTTCTCTCTCATTGACATTTCTAGCTCTCTATCTCTCTCCCTTCCTCTCTGTAAAATATCAATAAAATATATTTTATAAAAAAAAAAGAAAAAGGAAAGAAAATATGCATGGTCTTAGATATGCTAACACATGTTAAGAATTCCCAAGATAATAACTGATGCAATGTCTTACATTTAATAAAGCAAGTGCTTAGAGTGTCGACCTGTGCACCGAAGGGTAGGTTGCACGTTCAATTCCTGGTCAAAGGCACATACCTGGGTTGCAGGTTCAATCCCCATCCCAGGTTGGGGCGTGTATAGGAGGCAACCAATCGATGTATTTATGTATTTTTCTCACATCAAAGTTTCTCTCCCTCTCCTCCCCATTCCCTCCTTCTCTACTGTCTCTCTAAAAGTCAATGAAAAAAGAACCTTGGTGAGACTTCACAAAACAACAAAAATAAATGAGTATATTGTATATATAAACTATAGGCCCAGTCACAAAATTCGTGCATGGCGGGGAATGGGGGGGGCCCCTCAGCCCAGCCTACACCCTCTCCAATCCAGGACCCCTCGGGATTTCCGACTGCCGGTTTAAACCAGCAGTCAGACAACCCTCTCACAATCCGATACCACTGACTCCTAACTGCTCACCTCCCTGCTTGCCTGATTGCCCCTAACTGCCCTGACCCCCTGCCGGCCTGGTCACCCCTAACTCCCCCCCCCATGCCCGCCTGGTCACCCCCAACTGACCCCCCAGCCAGATTGGTCACCCCTAACTGTCCCCCCCCCCCCACCAAACTGTTTGCCCCTTACTGCCCACCCCCCCCACGCTGACCTGGTTGCCCCAGTCACCCCCCTCACCAGCCTGGTCACCCTTCACTGTCCCCCTCCGCTGGCCTGGTCGCCCCTAAATGCCCTCCCTGCAGGCCCAGTCGCCCATGCAGCCTGCTGCTCAGTCATTTGGTCGCCCATCACTGACCCCCCCCTGCGGGCCTAATCGCTCCACACAGCCTGCTTGGTCATCCGTGGGGTTGCGATGGTCGCTTAGGATTTTATATACATAGACTAGAGGCCAAGTGCACAAAATTAATGCACTCGGGGGGGGGGGGGGTTCCGAACTGTGCTCTCTTACAATCCAGAAGCCCTCGGAGTAGAGTGGGCCTAAGCTGACAGCTGGACATCCTTAGTGCTGCAGCGGAAGCGAGAAAGGCTTAAGCCACCACTGCTGTGCTTATCGGCCATGAGCTCAGCTTCTGACTTAGCAGCACTCCCCCTGTGGGAGCGCAGTGATAAACAGGGGCAGCTCCTGCGTTGAGTGTCTGCCCCCTGGTGGTCAGTGCAGGTCACAACAACAGATCATCCACCATTGGATCGATTTGCATATTATCCTTTTATTACATAGGATTATGTTTGATGGTGGAAAGTGCTATAGAGGAAAATTAGGCAGGAAAGGAAGGTGGGAAGTGTTGCAAAATAGTAAGAGAAACCTCCCTGACAGGGTGTCACTGGAGCTGGTGAGGGAATGAGCCATGGAAATGTCTGGGTGAAACCATCCCAGGCCAGCCAGCACCTGGCCCTGACGTGGGGCCCGACGTGCCAGAGGAAAGCGGAGAGGCCAGGGCGGCCGGAGAAGGTGAGTGAGGGGAAAGCAGCAGGAACCACACCAGGAGCTTGACTGGTGCATAAAGCTGTCCTCCACGGACGAAAGCCGCGGGGGTTGGAGAAGAGGACTGGCGAGGCCAGGCTCTGCCCTGTGGAGAACTCTGCAGGAAGCCTGTGGAGAAGGGAGTAGAGGGCAGGGAGCTCGGACCTCCGGGTGAGGGAGGGCGGTGCCCGACCCAGAGAGGCAGCGGACAAGGTGGTGAGGAGTGGTCAGCTTGTGGACATATCTTCAAAGAAGAGCCAACCGGATTTAGGCGTGGAGGTCAGTGGGAGGAAGAGGAAAGGATGACTCTGGCTTTTGGCCTGAGCAGCTGGAAAGAGGCAGCTGCTACTTCCCGAGGTGGAGAAAACCGCAGGAGACGCCGGTGCGGTGGGGTGTCTATGAAGTCTGAGATGCTTATTAAATATCCAAGTTCAGATGTTACACAGGCGGTGGATATACAGGGGAGGGTGAAAGTAGGTTCACACTGCTTGCATGGAAAATAACATAATAATTAATAAGTGATAATACAGAATAAACTGTCTCAATACTCATTGTAAACCTACTTTTGCTCCACGCTGTACAAATCTTAGTTTCAGAAGAGTGATGCAAGTTAAAAATAAATGAGAGTCGCCAACCTCTTCACTCCCAGCCCATAGGCTGGCGGGGCTGCCCGGGAGCTGAGAGAGGAGCGGAGAGAAGAGATCCCAGGACTGAGCCCTAAGGCGTTCTCACGTCAGCAGGTGAAGAGACAGGGGGACCGGCAACGTGAAGCCAAGAAACTCCCAACCAGCTGGGAAGCAGCTGGAGCACTTCCGTCAAAGAAGAGACACCAAGTCAGAAAACCGGCTAATGAGCAGGAGGGATAGCCAAGGAATGTCACTTAAACACTGAGTTAGTAACAAAGCGCAGTCAGCACACAAAATATTAAAATGAGGCTCGTATACTGATAATACTGTACAATTCAAATGAAGAAAAAGAGGAAAAGAAGCTCAATAATTCATTCCAACAGTATGTACTGCAAAATAAGCCAGGCACTAAGAACGTAGGAGCTGTCCCATCGTCAAGAAGCACACGTTTAACCCTGGCTGGTGGGTTCAGTGGTGAGATCACCATCCCACACACAAAAGCATTGTGGGTGCAATTCCTGGGTCAAGGGCATGTACCTGGGTTGCAGGTTTGATCCCCAGCCCTGGTCAGGTGTGTTCAAAAGGCAACTAATCCATCTGTCTCTCTCACATTGATATCTCTCCCCCGACCTGACTCTCTCTAAAAAAAAAAAAAAAAAAAAAAATCAATGGAAAAAATATCCTCAGGTGAGGATTAACAAAACAAAACAACGAAGAGCCTATGTTTGTTCTGGAAGGAGGAAAAGTAATTTCAACACAGCACAGGATGTCCTATGAAAGGATGAACACGGACACGGGGACCACAAAAAGATAGCGCCTACCCTAACTCAGCTTTGGCAAACCTAAACAAAAGAAGCATCACACACAGAAACCAAGAGGCAAAAGGCATCACTGTAGCTGCCGCACAGTTTTGGAGGATAAAAGGGATGAAGAAAGTTACTGCAGAACCAGATTGCATGAAGGGTCTTGTATGCAGGTCTCAAAACCTTGTCACTTTGTCCTGAGGGCGCCGGGGAGGCATGACAGCGTGTTTAAATGGAAGATCATATGATCTGGTCAGCGGTCTGGGCCACGTAAGCCCCATGTGAGCACGGGATGCAGGGGACAGACTGAGCGGAGGACTCACTGCTACAGGAGAACAGACCAGACATGGAAGTGACCTGCACTGATAAGGCAGCGGCAGCAGAGGCAGGGAGGAACGGAGGCTCTGAGCAGTCGCTCGGGAAGAGCACAGAAGCGGAGGAGGCACTAGGGGTATCAGTCAGGAGCACGTGAGATTGTCCGCCCGGAAGGGTGTAATGTATGCAGACAATCCTCTCCTGTGGAACATCGGGTAGATCCCTTTGTGGCCACGGGCTAGGGGCCTGCACTGCAGAGGTCAAGCCCGAGGCCACGGAGCAAAGCTTCCGAGAAGAGGACTGGCAAGATCAGACTCTGATTGGGTAATCAACAGTGAAGAGAGCCAGAGAAGCCGGGAGACTGGCGATCCCCCGGAGGGAATATGCAGAGGAAAGGGGAGCCCCAGCCCTCGCCGCTCTGGCTCAGTGGACAGAGTGTTGGCTTGCAGACTGAAGGGTCCCGGGTTCAATTCCAGCCAAGGGCACACGCCTGGATTGCGGGCTCTATCCCCAGTGCAGGAGGCAGCCAATCAATGATTTCCTCTCATCATTGATGTTTCCCTCTCTCCTCCCTTCGTCTCTGAAATCCATTAAAAAAAAAAAATAGAAAAAGAAAGGTGAGCGGAAGAAGGAAAGCTGGAGGAGGGAGGTGACTAAGCACATCGAGGGGGAGGAAGGAGGCCAGAGGGGGAAGACGTTGTCATGAAGATAAACACTACCGAGTCCTGCAGAAAACGCCCAAAGAAAATTCGAAAGCAGCTTGTTAAGCTCGCGGGCAGAGCTGCCGGCGACCTTCCGTTGGGCAGCCGTGGGAGGAGCTGGGGGGGCAGCACCAGGCAAAGCCTCCGGAGCGACCGCCCGGGCCTCCATCCAGCAGGGAGGTTTGTCACAGCATCTTCCAAGCCACCAAACAGGAAAATACTATGAAATGGCACTTTCTGAGGATAAATACAAATCCAAACAACACAGCTAGCGCATGCAAAAGCAAGTTCCATGTCTGCCAAAGTTCCTAACGCAAAGTAACTAATGCAAAATGAAGAAGCGGCCTGTTAAAGACAAGCTCCATTCCCTCTGCGGGAGGCCCTAGCCCACACATGCTGTCCAGAGACGGACTAATAACCCACCATGTCTACGGTCAAACATATATCCTGACCGAAAAGCCTCTAGTCTTTCATGGTTTACGAGGATTCCTCTTTAAGTCAGAGATAGCCTGGTTTTGGCTCTGACCAAAACTAAAGAACCAACACCTATTCCCCTCTGACGGACAGGAATCCTTTTTACGAAATACAGCCAAGCAGTGGCTTGTAGCTGCTTCTGGCCCCCGGCACCCGTGGTCCTGGAGGAGACGCCGCCGCTCTCTGGTCTCCGTGGGGCTCTGGAGCCTCGGTGCGCATGGGCCGCTATAGTCTGATTGGCAGGTCTGGGCGGGACCTGAGAACCGGCAGTTCAAACAGGTTTGCACGTGATGCTAATCTAACTACATTAGTATTCTGAGAAAGATACTCCTTCAAAGAGAAACGGGGTTCCACTGCTAAAAGCAACATTTCATAAACCTCCAGGCAGAAATTAAATAATTAAATGATGGACTAGCTCAATCGCGATTAGAGGTGGAATAAGAACACGGAAACGTTAGAAATATCAAAAGCAAGTATGAAGTGCGTTGTGTCACTGTAATATTCTTGGTGAAGCAGACAACTTGAGAAGTAGTCAGGTGAAATCTTTTTTAAATCAACAATTTAGTTAACCTACGGACTCTCAGGCTTCCACGGGAGGTCCCCCCAAATCTCAAGGTAAATATGCTAAATAATAGTACATTAAATCGGGCCTAATATGAACTTCTAGATCATTCTCCTTATTCCACAATTATAACTTATCAGGGTCATATAGGAAGGAAATAAAGACATACAACTGTTAAGATCTGAAAATTGCCAAATTAAACCAAAACAGAGGGAGTAAATCCTATCTGGGTGGAGGTAGGGGAAAAAATGTACATCAATTTCTTTGCATCTCAAAAAAGTTAAGATTATGTGGAATCCTTAAAAATCCAAAGCCACGGTGCTCACTAATGACAATATTATAGACACTTCATGCTTTTTCTATTGTGACTAAGTCAACCCCCTTCCTTCCATTCCGGCCAGAGATGCATTTTTGCCTAATCATGTATTAAGTTGACTATATTATTAATTAAAAAGTTCCTGTAATAGCTCATAATTGAGAATATTTTGATAGGAAAGCACACAAATCTTTGGCTTGACAATTCATTAGAAGTAGTCATGCACCTACCAAGATATATACAACCAAAGCCACCTTGGCCAACGGGCAATCCTAGCTTCCATTCCTTTTTTGCCAAGTCGGTGATTACCTCCCCAGCCGCAAACTGTTCTGCAAGACGTCTCTTTGTGGGGCCCCGCCTTCCAGCTTGAGCTGCTTTTACACGAGGCATTTTCACTAAAACATAAAACAAAGCCACAGTTAGGAGTATAAGCCCAGAAGTGTTCTAAACATTTCCCACTAAGGAAAGCTTCCGTGCATTACGGATACTATTCAAATTCTTATTAACTCCAAAACTTAAAAGAACATCTGTCCTAATTTATAATCCTCATGGATTATCTCTTAATTTTGGAGAGAAAACAATAAATAAAATGAGCTTGCACCCTGGCCGGTTTGGCTCAGTGGTTAAAGCATCAGACTGCGGACCAAAGGTTCCAGGGTTCATTTCCAGTCAAGGGCACGTTCCTTGGTTGTAGCCTCTTTCCCAGCCCTGACCCTGGACAGGGCTCATGCAGAAGGCAACCAATTGATGTATTTCTCTCACATCAATATTTCTCTGTGTCTTTCCCTCTCCCTAAGAATCAATGGGAAAATATCCTCAGGTGAGGATTAACCAAAAAGAAAAAGAAGGGGAAAAAAAGATCTATTCAATTACTTTCAAGAAAATATTTAGTTTAAAGTTCCAATGATCTAATATCTATAACTAAAAATGCAATTAAACACACAAAAAAATGCTCTATGTAGTTAAGGGGAAAGGTGCACCCAATTAGTATGCACACTTTATCATAATGCAGTAAGTTTATAAAGGTCAACACCAGTGTGATAAGAGCACAGTACAGAGATTGAAAACACAAGACAATTAACACAAGGGGAAAGGGAACCATTTTTCTGTACTTAAAAAAAAAAAGATCAAATGAAAGGTCATACCACACACTTAACAAAATTCAACCCAGGATAACCAACACTAAGACACACTTAATAAAATTACTAAACTTAATAGTAAAAGAAAATATTCTGAGCACCCGGGCCAAAAAAAAAGATATTTTACATGGAAAATAAAATCAGATTGTCATCACTGACAGCAACACTTTATGGCAGGGGGAAAAAGTAACGTATTTAAGACTTGAAGATAGAAAACATAAGCCAAAGATTTTATACTCAGTTAAATTTCAACTATAAAGACTTCAAAGTGTTATCAAAACGGAAAAAGGGAGTCAGAGCCTACTGGAAAACAAGCATCACAAATCCAAAATGACTAACGTGAGAACTGACAGCGAGCAGTAAATAGATATTTACTTGTAGAACCAACAAAGGCAATAAAGGCAAGAATAGAATACATAATGGCTATATGTTCTGACAATTCAGATATAGCACAACTATGAAAAATCAAGAGAACATATGCAAAAAAGTAATTATCCAGTAATCATATTGTGGTGATACTTGCTTTTGTTAACTAAGGCTATTGTATGCACAAATGTGGAATAATGCAAATGAGTAATTATGTGGTATTTGAATTCTACCATCCCCTTGGATCCTTAAAAATCAAGATTCAAAAATGGAAGAAAGAATACAGATGAAAGACAAAAAAGGTTAAAATGCTGTGTATTTGGAAATATTCTTAATTCAGAAGGTATCTTATCTTTTACAAAAACCACACACACACACACATACACACACACACACACACCCCTTTGTACTTCCTCACCACATTCACAAAAAAGCTTGAAAACAAACCCAGTAGCAATGAGCGCATCCCTGGTACATAAATTGTATTCTTGAAATACCAGTACCAATTCTTATGAAAAGAAAGCAGGTTGAAGAAAGGACTGGCTCCAGGTCTGGAGACAAATACACAGACAGACTTGGAACACCTGTAGTTTCTGGATGTCAAGGAAGCTATCAAAAACTACTAGCGTTATGTCAAACACGTCCAGGGCGTCAGCTTGAAAGATGTTCCCACGGACCAAAGACGGCCAACCTGCGCCAATAAAGATACGACCACACTGGCTGGAGACATATAAAATGGGTCGATCCAGGAGTTTAGAACAATAAGAAACTATAAGCAGTCACCTCTAAAGAATAATAGAAAACCACTCAAATTTGAAAAGTGGTAACTATAAATTGTACCGGTGGTAACCCATAGAAGATAAGAAATTTCTTCTTACAGAAAAATTTCAGCTAATAAATGACTAAGAATGGTTTAAGTTAACACCATTCCTCCCTCTTAATGAATTAATGGATCTACACATTGAGACAGCTACAAGCATCAAAATATTACAGGTAACCAGGCATTATATGCCTCCGGACAAAAGAACACACCACTACCCAGGAAGCAATCTTGCCAAAAGATAAATAAAAATAAACAAGCCCTGGAACTGATCAAGCTGACCAAGGCACAAGCTCTGAGGAGAACAGACAACATGACAAACTGTAACACCGAAAAGCAATCTGCACAGCCCTAACGGTGGAAATCTTAATGCCCAGAATCCCAGGTCTTCACTAAAGGAAAAAAAGAAGAGATGCAGGGGGGAAAAAAAAGAAAAACTCCATTTTAAAAAGCTTAAAAATAACATGCAGAACAAAATTAAATCAGGCAAATCTAAGCTACAGTGTTTGGGGATGCACATTTGCGTGATAAGACGATAAAGAAAAGGAAATGACTGCCATAAAAGATGGAAGCTACACTGGAAAAGCGTAAGAAAGCTGTGAGTAGGATGAGGACCATGGCTGGCAAAGTTCTATTTCTTGATATGGGTGGTAATGATAAAAGTGCCTTGTAATTCGTTAAGTCTGTATTTGTTTGATAAGGTTTTCTGTATTGGTAGTTTATGGTTATAACATTAAAAAAATACTGTCCTTATAATTAACAATCGCCAAGGGGAACACTAGAAATTTTTTCATATTCCATGAGCTTGTCCAATCACAAAAGAAAGAAAGAAAGAAAGAAAGAAAGAAAGAAAGAAAGAAAGAAAGAAAGAAAGAAAGAAAGAAAAGACACCCCCCGCCCCCCAGTAGAAGCTGTCATTCATTCCCTGAGAACTGCGGCAGCATTTTGCTTTTTAACTTAGAGACACTTCTTACACATTATACTTTAAAAATCAGCCCTTTGTATTGTGAACAGTCTTCCCAGATTATTTGTCTTCCGATATGATGATTTTGAGTTTGGGGATTATACATCATCCTGAGACCTCACCCAAATTACTTTTATCAAGTATCTCCCATGTTTTCTCTTAGTTGTCTTATGTTTCATATTTTGCTAGTGACATTCTGATCTGTCTACACTTACAGTGGTATGAGATATAAAGCAGGAGTCCACCTTTTCCCAGGTTATCCAGGCCCCCCCTCCCCCTCCCCCAAGAAACCCAGTGTTCGGGACCTTATACCAATGCAAGTAAATGAAGGACAAAGTTCATATGAAGGGGGTCAATGTAGGTCCTAACTTGCAAACAAAAAAGGAGAAAAATAGAGTTATTGCTGAGTATGTGAAGCTATGGTGCTGCCGCGGTGTGAACCCCCCTGGCATCCGGCCCCCGGCACATGAACGAGAAGTCGCTGAGGCTGAGCAGCGGCGGCCGCAGACCGGGAGCCCGAGGCCGGGAACCTTTAACCAATAGAACAGGACTCAACAAGCTTCACTTTTTTCTTTTTGTTATTCTTTTTTGCATTATTTTTATTTTCTTCTTTTTTTCCCTTAATATTTCATATTTCTCTTTCCTTTCTAATTTTATTTCCTTTCTTTTTTCTGTTTTTATACTTTTTTTCCTAGTTTTCTTTTCCTAATCTTTTTTCTTCTTACTTTTTCTTTTCTTCTTTTTTCTTTCATTATCTTTTCTTTTCCTTATTCTTTTTGTTGGTGGTGGTGGTGATAGTTTTTTGTTTTTTGTTTTACTTTGTCTTGTTTTGTTCTGTCAGCACCTGTACAATCTATGAAACGTGGTCAGAGTTGAGCCTCACAGTCAGCCACCCTGAGGGTCAATCCGACACACGAACAGGCCATCAGCAATCAAGACCCAATTACAACAGGACGGCCGCATACCCACGCAAGGGACATTCCTCAGCATCCAGCTCTGGGGCTCAAGAAGACTGCAGCCCTTCCACAGGACACCTACTGCCTAAGGCCACAAACGGAGAACAGGAA
Organism: Vespertilio murinus; assembly: GCA_963924515.1. NCBI lineage: Eukaryota > Metazoa > Chordata > Mammalia > Chiroptera > Vespertilionidae > Vespertilio > Vespertilio murinus. The sequence goes on from OZ004704.1 coordinate 215,074,075, forward strand.
TCACAGCAGAGCTACCTAATACACAGAAGCCACAAAGAGGCACCCCAAAATAGGGAAGCAAAGAAACAGGCCCCAAATGAAACACCGGAGGAATCTCCAGGAAAAGAGCTAAGTGAAATGGAGGCAAGCAACTTATCAGATAACGAGTTCAAAGTCATGGTTTGGAACTGAGTAAGAATTATAAGAAACTTAGGAAAAAAACAGCATGAACAAGGAAACAGAAACCGCAAATAAGAATACTGAAGAGCAGTATACCTAACATCTATAATAATAAAGCTAATTAGACCAGACAACCTTCCGGCTGAAGCCGGGGCAGGGAGTGAAGCCGGGTCCCAAGGGCCTGCCAGCAGCCAGAAGGAAGCCCGGGTCCCGGGTGCCAGAGGGGGTCCGGTGCCGGCAGCCGGGGGAAGGAAGGCCTGCTCTTGCATGAATTTTGTGCATCGGGCCTCTAGTCAAGAATATGCTGGAAGGAAATAAAAGCAGACTGGATGAAGCAGAGTTTCGGACCAGTGATTTAGAAGAGAAGGGGGAAAAATTATAGCAGAAGAAAAAAAGAAAAAAAAAACACTTGCAAATAATGAGGCTGCCATGAGGAACCTTTGGGACCACATGGCACGTAACAGCATCTGCATTATAGGAACATGGGAAAGAAAGTGAGCAAGAGATAAAGGAACCTGATTTTAAAAATGATGACAGAAAACTTTCCTAACCTGGTGAAGTGGAAAAAGTCACACAAGTTCAGGAAGCACTGAGCGTCCCAACCAAGACGAACCCAAATAGCCCCCAACTAAGACACTCCATAATTTAACCGGCAAACGTTAAAGACAAAGAAAGGCAGCAACAGAGACAGAACGCTATCCACAGACTTCCCATGAGACTGTCAGCTGGTTTCTGAACATGAACACCTCAGGCCAAAGGGACTGGCACCAAGTATCCAAAGTAATGAAAAGCCAGGACCTGAGTCCAGGACTACTCTGTCCAGCAAGGCTACCATTTAAAATTGGAGGCAAAATAAAGAGCTTTCCAGACAAAAATAAAATAAAATAAAATAAAGACTAAAGGAGTACATTACCACCAAATCAGCACTGCAAGAAATGCTAAAGGGAAGCCTCTTTCCCACTATACCTTGCAAGTGTCCCTCCCTCATCCTCTAGTGACAAAACCTAACACTGCTTGGAAAAGGGAAAAATGTTCGTAGTATCCAACTCAAATATCACGAACAGAGCAAAGAAAGGTGGATTTGCAGGTGAAAACGTGCACAAGACGGGTCAATTTTACCCATGTACGTGGTACACCTGGGCAACCATCCCTGGGATGAGGACTCAGAGAACAGGTCACCGCACCATGCCGATGCCTCCGGCCCTTTCCTGCCAGCACCGCTCATTCCTCTTCTTCGGCCACGGGCGGCCGTGCAGGTGGCGCTGCCTCGGGGGAGGCTCCTCTGCGGCGTGGCCGGAGACCTGGGCTCAGACCCGGTGTCCCCTGCCCGTCTGACCTCCACTGCACCTGGCAGCCCCTCACTCCGGGCCCCGGGCACAGAAGTCTCCTGGTTTTAGGGGACAGGAATTCTGTTTCTCAATCTACTTGTTCCTTCCAGGTGATTTCTGGAAAGAAGAGAGCAGGATTATTTGAAACCAGAGTTCCTGCTCAAAAACCATGGCGTATAACATGACCACAGCATTTGCTTCAGTGAGTCAGCGAATTCTCCAAAGAGTTTAAAATATTACTTTGAATTAAACAACTGCCTGCATTAGTATATTATAGCTTCTTCTCAGAATGAACCACTGACCTGCTTTACGATTTCTATTAAACAATATATCAGAGAGCACAAACCTCAAGCAAATTAAACTTTTCCATGTACGTTCTGCCCTCTTGGAGCAAAGAAAACCCACTATTAGGATAGCCACCCGACAGAGGTGTTGCAAAGAGCAAGTTTACCACCTCACCTATAATCCACTGCATACTCCCACCACCTCCTCCCCCGGAAATGAAACTCGGATGCAGGTGAGAAGCACACCCCATGCAGATCAGCACCGCCTTGCTGGAACCACTCACTGGTACGTTCCATATTAGCATATTCGCCAAAATCTAATTGTAAACAGGGTAATTATGGTGGTAAAGTTATTAAATACACAAAGCAAGCGTGGAGCTATACATATTCAAATAGAAACTCAGTGGCAGAATCAACTTTTATATCCGAAACAATGCCCTAATTAATAGTCAGCTCCGATAATAAAATGGTTCTTTTTCAGATAACATTCCAAAAATACTCTGCTATGAATATTAAAATAAAGTTTTGTGAAGAGATCCTTAACATCTCCCATAGCTTTATTTATCACAATACGGTACTGTAGGTAGACAACTGGCATCATTCAAGTCCTGGATTCCAATTTGGAACAATTCCTTTTTTTAATCTTCTGCTGGAGAGATAAGTGTGTGAATGATTCAAACCGTCCTAGGGACACGCAGTGAGCTCTATGAATGCCTCCCAACCAAACGGGGAGATGACAGAGCTGGGTGAAGCTGGTTACACACTGATGCCTCGTCATGCATTTTCCCCAAAACAGGCCTGCACTTAGTTCCTCCGAGGATCAGAGACTTGCATGAAGTTTTCTTGAAAGCCAGAGCTTCTCTGGTAGCCCCCTTGACTGAGGACTCTGGCACCACTGGACTGTCCACCATCCGCCAACACGGCACCGCCCGGGCTCTCTCCACTCTCCACAGGATAGAGCTGACTTGCCTCCGCCAGCACATTTACTGAAATCTTCCCGCACCCACACACCTCTCTCTGTCAGATATGACCTTTGTTTCAGCACTGTTCTTACCTCTTATTGCATTTGATAATATTCCGTTAATTTATGAACTCCCTGAAAAAGAAACTATCTTACAATACATTGCACTTGGTAGGAAGTCAAAAAATATGTAGCCGAAACCGGTTTGGCTCAGTGGATAGAGCGTCGGCCTATGGACTGAAGGGTCCCAGGTTCGATTCTGGTCCAGGGCATGTACCTTGGTTGCGGGCACATTCCTGGTGGGGGGTGTGCAGGAGGCAGCTGGTCGATGTTTCGTTCTCATTGATGTTTCTAGCTCTCTATCCCTCTCCATTCCTCTGTGTAAAAAAAATTAAATAAATAAATAAATAAAATATATATTTTTTTAAAAATTTAAAATTAGCCCTGACCGGTTTGGCTCAGTGGATAGAACGTAAGCCAGCCGCCTGAAAGATCCCAGGTTCAATTGCAGTCAAGGGCATGTGCCTTGGTTGCGGGCACATCCCCAGTAGGAGGTGTGCAGGAGGCAGCTGATCGATGTTTCTCTCTCATCAATGTTTCTAACTCTCTACCTCTCTCCTTTCCTCTCTGTGTTAAAAAAAAAAAAATCAATAAATTGTTTTTAATGTGTAAAATTAAATAGCAAAAGGTTACATCTTTTTCCTTTGAGTACCTGAAGTTTAACTTTGGACATAGCCACTCCTTTTAACCAATAAACAGAGTTACAGAATAAACTAAGAGGTTTTCTTTTATTCTTTTAACTTTACACAAGCTACACTCCCCCCTACCCCTCCAAAAAAAACGCCAGTCTTCGGTGCCAATAGAAACAATTGGTATCAGTGACACATGGGCCAGGAAACCCGCTAATCATTCCTTCCTCTACACTTCCTCAGCTCTATCTTTATGGCAACTTGGTTCACCAGGAAATTACACATTTGAACTCATTTATTCCAAAGGCACTTATAAAACACCTCTGAAATATGTGCCAAAACTGTGTGAGGGGCTGGAAATGCTGCATTTGGACTCAAGAATCTAAACTAGCTTCATACAGAAACACCATCACAGTTATAATTTCATATTATGCTGTCAACCTCACACAAGGATCAATAAAAAGCCCTTTGGGTAAAGGATGTTTCTGAGTCCTTGATAAAACTATTTGTTAAAGACCGTGAGCAGTTGCAGGGATTACAAAATCAAGTGCTGTTAGTTTCATGGTGGGGAAAAGTGCCTCTTCCAGTGATGTAAATGTTTAAGATATTAAGACAGCCGTGTGCAAACTACGGCCCGCAGGCAGGATTCGGCCCGTTCGGCTGTTCTATCCGGCCCGCAGAGCCCAAAGAGCAGAGGGCTCTCTTGCTCTCCCCTCCGCTCCTTCACCAGCAGCCCAAGAGGAGAGTGCCAGCATAGTCAGGCTGCTTTTGTTCCAGCCCTCCGGTCCAGTGTAAGAACCCATTGTGGCCCTCGAGTCAAAAAGTTTGCCCGCCCCTGCATTAAGAACTACAACACTCCTGTTTTCTCTTTTTCAATCAGTGCCACACTGTGCAGACGTGTAAACTGTTACATGACTGCCCGTCAGGAGACATGCTTCTCAGCCATGGCTACATCATCACCCCAAGGGCCCGGCGTGTGGACGTCAGTGCTGCGCGGGGGCCGCGGCGCAGGCTGGGCCATCGCGGACCTAGGTTCGGGGCCACCTGCCTGTCGTCACTAAGTCCTTCCCCCGAGGTAACGGCTCCATCACCCACAACTCTACCGGCCTAGAGAATTTTCATACAAGCCACCTCCAGTTCATTTTAGAAGTTGGTAAAATATATAAATTAGTGAATGAAAGACACAAGAGAAGTAAAAAAAAAAAAAAAAAAAAAAAAAAAATTGCCCTTTTTTCATCCTACTGCATCCCAAGCCGAAATCCTCATTTGTATTTCAAACTTACTTGGGATGAAGAGGTGATTACATAGTTTGGTGTAAATGCCTTCCTGCCAAACTATAGTAAGTTAAAGAATAAAATCAAACAGGAGATAATTAGTCAGCAAAGAACTTCAGCACCTATTTTGCTAAATTATATCAGGAACAATTTGAAAGCAATGCATCTAAAGACAACTCTCTTACAAATGAGTCAGCTAATCAGAAGTTGATCAATGCATCTGATTAGTGCTAAGAGATCATCTGAAAAATAAAATACTGAATCTTGAGTTTGCATAGCCACTTCCGAATAATATAAAGGGTCTTCACATACTTACTTCATTTTGTCCGCACACAATGGCAGAACAATGAGGTATCCCACAAGAATGAAAAATACACTTATTACCAACACCATTCTCCTATATAAAAGCTAATGTGCAAATTGTCCCCTCTGACAGTCGTTGGACTGAGACTGGGAGAATGACCGCTCGCTATGACGTGCGCTGACCACCAGGGGGTGATGCGGCGCTGGCAGCAGGCGGCAGTGGAGGCGCTGTGGCCCCGATGGACCGATGAGAAGGGACAGTGGCGGGATGGTGGGACAGGTGAACAGGCAGTGCCAGGTCAAGGCGGGTACGAGAGGGGCCGGATCACCACAGGCGGTGACCAGCAGCAGTGTGTGTGTGTGTGGGGGGGGGGAGATAGGGGGAGGCCACTGCATGGCTCCCAGACACTGAGGGAGCCAGCCGGGGGCCTGGCCCTGACTGATCACCCTGTAGACGGCGACCAGCCACCAGCCAGCTCCTAAGCACTGAGGGAGCCGGCCCTGGCCCTGATCCATCGCCCACAGGCGGGATGGTGGAGCAGGTGAGGGGCGGCACCAGCCAAGGCGGGGTGCCAGGCAGAGCTGCGGGGCTGGGGGCACGAGCTGGGCCCCATCTCCACAGGCCACCCCGAAGGACCCCACCCGTGCATGATTTCGTGCACCGGGCCTCTAGTTTAACATAAAACCTGAGACCCTGGAAGGCGACCTGTGAGTTCCTGTTAGGGGCGCCCCACCAGACCCTGGTTTTGCTCGGAGGACCATGCCAGTGAATGAAAGTACAAAGACATTCATGTGATATGGTACCTTCCGTAACTTTAAAGTAAGAGTAACACAACAAGCCATAAGAACAAAGAAGTGAACCTCCTGGAATAATGATCCCATAAATCCATAAACTTATTCTGCAAAAGCATGAAGCTAAACTCAAACTATGATACAATCTTTGTGGCAGTTGCCACATGAGTCATGTTTTCACACCCAAGCTGGAAAGAACTAGGTGAAGACTCTCGCTTCTGACTCTGGAAAAGGAAGTATCTTCAGAGGAGAAAAATTTTTTCCTAGCCATTGGTATTTTCACTTTATTAGGAAAGTGATTAATGTTACATTAAATTTTTTTGGTATAGTGAATTTTTTAAAATACAGCATCAAATACACATCCTCAGCTCTCCTTCCTTTACGTGCTCTCTACAAGAGGCGCACTAACCGCAGAACTGGTGTTTATGGAGAGCACACCGCGGCACCATTTCCAACACCAGCCCAGCTTCCTCGCTGCCACCACTTCCCCGACGGCAGGACCGCCACTTCCCCTCTGAGTGTTGATGAGTTGGGGGGGATCCACCACTTCCCCTGAGTGTTGATGAGTGGGGGGGATCCACCCCTGGGGTCCTAACAGGTCTCCACGACAGCCTCCTAACAGACACTGCCTCATCGATGCCCCGATTTCAGAAACGAGGCACCCTGCTGTGCCCATGCCGAGCATCATATGGGCACGGGGGGAGCAGGGCCAATGGGGGCGGCTCTGGCCACCGTGGCTCCCTCCCCGTGTGCGGCCTCAGAGAGACGCCCTCCCCGGCCGCTGCGAGGTGAGCACGTTTCCCACCGGCCCGAGAGCAGCCTCCGGCGTGGGGAGCACTATCTACCCACGAGGAGAGCGTCACCGTGTGTCCTCTCACTGGAGGCTGTGAACACTCTCCAACGCTGCTGCTTCTTACAGATTCTGGGGACCGGCCAACCTGCATCCTAAAAAAGTACCGCAGTCTCTCTCTTTCCTCATCAGGTACCCTGGTGGTGGATAGTTAGAGGAAGCTGCACTTTCCTCATCAGATACCCTGGTGGTGGATGGTTAGAGGAAGAAATGAAAGGCACCTACAAAAGAGAGAGACAAACGGACAGACAGAGACAGACACACAGACTGCAAGGGGAAGTGGCGCTGGTCTCCTCACGGGCCTAGAAGGAAAAAGCTGAAAAGAATGCTTCTTATGGAAAGCAAACACTTCCTACCGTTCCCAATCCCGCACTCTATCGTTAATGTTCTTATGTAACATTTAGCATATTTTGACAGTTTTGTAAATGACAGATTTCCCATTGGTTCTCCCATTTGGAAGCAAACTTACAAAACTTGTTTGCAATTATTTCCCTGGGTGTTCACTAGTAAGTCTACAGGAGATGCACTGAGAAGCATTTCTCCTTATAGATTCTTGCGGCAGGCTCAAAGGGAAAACACTTCTAACTACTTAAAAGGAAATTAGGATTACCAAGTAACCAAGGTATTATCAGAAGTGTACTGCAGTCATTAAAAAACCCTTGATGAAGCCAAAACCGGTTTGGCTCAGTGGTAGAGCGTAGGTCTGCGGACTGAAAGGTCCCGGGTTGGATTCCGGTCAAGGGCATGTACCTTGGTTGCGGGCACATCCCCAGTAGGAGGTGTGCAGGAAGGAGCTGGTCGATGTTTCTCTCTCATCGACATTTCTAGCTCTCTATCCCTCTCCCTTCCTCTCTGTGGAAAATGAATAAAATATATATTTTTTAAAAATCCTTGATGAAAACAAAAGAACTTTTCAGAATCTGAGACAAGTTTTTCCTAAGCAACACACAAAATAAAACACTCAAGACATAAGAAAAATTGCTAAATTTGACAAAACAAAAATCCTCCAGATAAAAAAATACTATAAACAAAGTAAAAAATACAAAATATCTACAAAATATGACAAGAGGCTAATGTTCTTAGTACTTAAAAATCCTTCAGCTGAAACCGGTTTGGCTCAGTGGATAGAGTTGGCCTGGTGACTGAAGGGAGACCAGAAGGACGATGAGGCTGTAATTGGTAAGGAAGCAGCGGCCCCTGGTTTTAGCCACGTATCTGGTGAGTGGCCCAGCGACCTCGGTTTCATTCGAGCTTTGTCTCACTTGCTCATGGCCTCAGAGGGACCTGTCTGCACAGCGGGGCTGTTGCCCTTCACCTGGAGAACATGGTCTGTCATGGCCACGCTGGCTCTGACCACCAGGGCTGCCCTTTCTCTCTGCCTCTGACGTTGGCCACTGTGTCCTTGTGACATGCCCCCCAGAGCCTCAGGTATTTCCCCTGCTTTCTAGTAAAGGTATTTCAGGCTCCTTCTACACATAGGGAATAGCCTCCAAGATATAGTTAAATGAAAAAATGCAAGGAAAGAACCCTGTGTAAAATATCTGTATCTATCCTATATATAAAAGCGTAGTATGCAACTATCCCCTTGGCCGGGAGCTGTCTGGGAGTTCATCCAGGGGGCAGGGCCGGCCGGGGGAAGGGAGGGAGACCCTGGCAGGCAGCCGGTAGCCACTAGAGTCCCTACCAGTGCATGAATTTCGTGCACTGGGCCTCTAGTATAAAATAAAGAGACCTATTATACATATGCATAAAAAACAACAGCATGTTAATAAGGAAGGAAGGAGATAATCCAACTTGTTAGCAAATGGGGAGCCTTGACCTGTGTGGCTCGGCTGGTTGGGCCTCATCTGCAGACCAGAAAGTGGTAGGTTGGTTCCGTCAGGGCAAATGCCTGGCTGGACTGTGGGTTCCATCCCTGGTGGGGCTCATATGGTGCATTCTGCACGTAGAGGCAGCCAATGGACGTCTCTCCCCACCCCTTCCTCTCACTCTAAAATCAATTAAAGCATGTCATTGGGTGAGGATTTTTAAAAGGGGGGAGGGGAGATTTGACAAGCACTTTACAACATAGGATATCCAAATGGCTAACTGGTGTATGAAAAGGTGCTCAAATCACTAGTTATCAGCGAAATGCCAAGTAAAGCCACACTGAGGTCTTCCTCACAACCACAGAAGGAAAGGTTGTAAAAATATGTAATGTTTCACCAACAGTACCCAGTGGAGGCCAGGCTGCAGAGGAGCTGGGACTCGCATTACTGGTAATAACTGGTATGACCACTCTGGAAAACTGTTTGGCAGTATCTATCCATTGAAGCTAAAGACACACATACATGCCAGCAATCCCACTTAGCTAGAAACCCAGCTAAAATGAACACACGTGAACCCAAAGATATGAACAAGAATGATTCCAGCAGCATTATTCATACGGGCTACAAATTAGACACCATTCACTCAGCTACAACAGAATGGACAGATTACACTGTGGTATATAATTTGTGGTGATTTGTTTAATGGCCAGAAATGTTTTGACCCGCCTCCCATAAAGACATGAGGTCTGTAGAACCCTTGAGTCCAGGCAGGCTCGTGACTACTCCAACCAAGAGAGTCCGGGGCAGTGATGCGATGTGACTTCTGAGAACAGTCCCTCTGGGAAGCTTCCTCTGGAGCCCCAGCCCATAGCTGGGAGAGCCCCGGCCGCCGGAGAATCTGAACCAGGGCAGAGCCGCCTTCAAAGCAGCACCAGCTGGGGACACGATGTGCGTCTTATTCCCAAAGCAGGAGAGAAAGCATGCGCACTGAAGAAATTAAACCCCCCTCCAGTGCAGCGTCCGTTTAAGCTCAGTACCTCGATTCCAAGGGCCCAGAGTGGAAATGCAGTAGCCCATCTCCAAATGCTGGTGACTTCACCCAACGCCAGACCCTGTGCTCGCCTGGCTTTGCTTAAAACTCCTCTCCTCCTCCCACGGGAATCTGCCTCTAGACACTGACACAACCTTCCCTGGTCACGCGCGGTCATCAGCCCCATGAGAGCCTTCTCAGCAGCAACATCTGAACACTAAACAGTCCACAGAGGACTCAGCGCTGCAAAGAGCAAAGCAGGTTTCAAGTGGAAGTTCTGTCTCCATTGACACGGTGGCTAAATGGTCGCTGGCCCAGAGGTGGAGGTCCCTGTCATTGGAGATGAGATATCCCATGGCAGACTAGATAATGTGATAATATCTAGTATGGGGATTTCAAGAATGATGGAAAATGGGTTTTTTGAAAAAGATCATCTAGTCCAGGCAATGTGGCTCAGTTGGTGGAGCGTCATCCCATGAATCAGGAGGTCCCCGGTTTGAGTCCCGGTGAGGACACACGCCCAGATTTCAGGCTGAATTCCCAGTGTGGGGTGTGCAGAAGGCAGAGGATCAATGATTCTCTCTCATCACTGATGTTTCTCTCTCCCTCTCCTTTCCTCTCTTTGAAATCAATAAAAACGTATTTTTTTAAAGATTATCTGCTTCAGATAACCCTCCAGAGAAAAGCAGGGATGTTAAAATGATGATAAACATTTATTGAACACTGACTGTGGGCCAGATATTATATCAGGTGACCAGTGTACATATGTCACAGTGAATCCTCACAACTACCCTATAAAACAGGTATTGTTTTGCCTTGACTTCATGGTAAAATTAGGTTGCCCTGATGTCACATATCAGTGAATATCTGAACTCAGATCTACCTAACTCCAATTACACACCTCACTGTCCAAACCATAAATATCGGATGGCTGGCAAAGCTGGGCATTCTAGGCAGCAAACGAAGCCGCCCATGCCCTAGAAGAGGCGGAACAATGTCAGAACAGGTCTGCACTCACCGCACACCCACTTGGCTAGAAGGGGAAAGATTATGTAAAGCAGTCCTGTGATGGAGGAGAGAAATTGTCCCGACTGTCCCCAACTGCCTGCTCCTGTGACAGCCCGGAAGCCCCTGTCCCCGTGGACTCTGTCAGAAGCTGAGACTATGATGGCATCCCTCATCCACAGGCGTAAGCGCTCGAGACGGACAGACGTGTGAGCAGCCCCGCCTGGGAACCCTGCCCTTAACAAACACACGAGATGCAGACACATGGATTCTTGGCTGCCTGCACGCCCGCCCATCTGGCGGGATGGCACTGTGCCTGCTCACATGTTGGTCAAACTGTCACTAGGGCATAGGTGCCAAGCAATGATAGTTTTAAATGGGCAGCTTGCATAGCCCTGTAAGAGCATGCTCTTCTGCTGGAAAAATAAAATCAAATTCTCTGTGGTAATACTGAAGGGTTCCAATCACGAGTGAAATATTCTCGGTCGATTTTATCATTTCAGTGAGAAAAAAAGAACGAGGTGGGTAGAAAAGTCAGATGAAGAAAATTAAATCAAACAGAAAATGCATGTCGCAGTAATCTCTTACGCAATAAAATCCTTTGCTCAACAAGTCATCATTAATTTTAAATGGGGTAATACACTTTTCCATGCTCTAAATTAAAAAGTAGAAATGTATTGATATTTAGTAGTCATCTGACATTAAATAAGTTCTATTTTTTAAATAACAGAAGTCTAATCTATATCCAAAATAGTCGTTTAAATACACAAAAGAAAGCAGAAACCAAGTGAAATTCCCACAGATAAACAGAAAAAGAGTCTAAGTTGCTTGGGAAAAGAATCAAGCAGCGGCCTGGGTGCTAAGACTAAGAAACGGAGTGTTTTCAGTCACGATAAATTAGGACGAGAGGGCTGTTGCCGGCTGCACCTCCTGCGGTGAGGTCCCTAACCTGTGTCTGTCTGGTCCCCTCTCTGCCCTCGGACACTGCCAGGTCACTGCCTACGCCAGAGCCCGCAAACGCTTCCCTAAGACTAACGGGGCACCAGCCCTCGGGGGCGCTGAGGAACAGCTGGCAGCCATCACTCCCTGCGCCGCTCCTCACAGGCAGGATCGGGGCACACTGATTAAACAGCCCCCGAGTCCCCTCTCTGCCATCTTAATAAGAATGATTCCATTAACATTTCCTCGTCGGAGCAATTTATCACCCTGTGTGCAGTTGCTCACCTCTTGGACCCTGATTAGGCCCGGTAAGAAATGCCATCCACGTCAACAAGCCAAAAAAAACTCCCTTCTTCCCACAGTACAGCTCACTGAAAGGGGAATTAATAGGAAGGAGTTTGAAAGTTCAGCAGAGTCCTCAGTACCCATCACTAGGGCTAGGCAAGGAGCTCTGAGACATGCATGACACCAAAAACACAGTCCACACAGACCCTCGTGCTGCAGAAGACACTGAAAAAGAATGAAGACAAGCCGCAGACTGAGAATATATTTACAAATCGTACATCTGGCAAAGGCCTTGTATTCAGAAACATGAAGGACACTCTAAATGCAACTCTACATACGGAAACAAACAATGCAGTCACAAAACAGGCAAAAGAAATGGACAGACAAGTCATCAAATAAGATACTGATGGCAAATAAGCACATGAAGAGACAGATATTCAACATCATTAGCCACTAAGAAATAAAATTTAAGCCATGATGAGATACCACGACACACCTATTATAACGGTTAACAAAAAATATGGCCAACACCAAATGCTTCCAAAGGTTCAAGAAAACTGGGTATCTCATCCTATATAATAAAAGGGTGATATGCAAATTGACCTTCACTCCAACACACAATATGGCCGCCCCCACGTGGTCAAAGATCCTGCCCCCATGTGGACATAAGATAGCTGCCACAAGATGGCCGGCAGGGGAGGGCAGTTGGGGGGGACCAGGCCTGCAGGGGAGGGCGGTTAGAAGGGATCAGGCCTGCAGGGGAGGGCAGTTAGGGGTGATCGGGCTGGCAGAGGAGGCTAGTGAGGGGCAACCAGGCCTGCAGGGGAGGGCAGTTGGAAAGGATCAGGCCTACAGGGAAGGGCAGTTAGGGGTGACCAGGCAGGCAGAGGAGGGCAGTTAGGGGCAATTGGGCTGGCAAGGGAGCCGAAAGGCATTGATCAGACTAGCAGGGGAGTGGTTAGGGGGTGATCAGGCTGACAGGCAGAAGTGGTTAGGGGCAATCAGGCAGGCAGGCAAGAAGTTGGGAGCCAGCAGTCCTGGATTGTGAGTTGGATGTCCCAGATTGGAGAAGGTGCAAGCTGAGCTGAGGGACACACACCCCCCCATGCACGAATTTCATGCACCGGACCTCTAGTGCAGTGATAATAGGATGGTAAAATGGTACAACTACTCTGGGAAAGTCTGGTAGTTTCTTAATAAATTAAAAATACACCTATGCCTTCCAGACAGTCTATGAAGACTTAAAGTTTAATAGTTTCTAACCTTTAGCACTGTGAAATGTGGTCACAATGCATTTATACATACTACCATCAAAAAATGACATCTGTTCAGCTGTTACTTGGAAAAACAATTTAAGAAAAGTAATTAGCCTGAAATAAAGCTATAGTTATCTTAGATTTCTACCTTCATGATTTTTTTTTAAATTTTAGACATAATTGCCAATTAAGCGGATAACAGGGTATCTTTTGGGCTCTTGAAACCAGGAGCCAGGTCTAGATCAAACTTATCTACCGCACATGCAAACAGCAGCCAGCCCGCCAGTCTACGAACAGAAAGTCAGTCCGCGGGAAGAAACTGTAGCAGAGCGGGAGGGTGCAGCCCGGTTCCTAACCACTTTCCAGTTCTCATTTAGTCCCTGTGGGACCAACAACATCGTTCCAGACACTGAGCTTCACAAGATAAACGCGTCCTTCCCATAATGTATACATTTGCTTAAAAAGTATGTGACAGAACACTCCCAAATCTTAGAGTAATACCTTGTAATTATATGACTTCCCTCTAGTATATTTTCCCACTTACTGTACATGGCTTACTGATCAACATGCTTGTCTGGGTTTAATATTCCTAAATATTTGCCAATGTGCACAGTGTCTTAATTTTCAAATCCTAGAGTACTGGTTCCCTTCCTATGGGCCAAAAAAGCCATGGACAGATAGGAGTTACCGCAAAGAATCATCAGAATCCATGTACCTACATGAAGACTACATACATAATATGATTCACAGGGCATTTTTCCCAGCTGACAACATTGATGCTGTGGCTAGTAAAATTCTTAATAAGTATACTGAGGAATATTACCAAAAGTCATTTCTTGTCATTAGCATTTTTTATTGGTGAATATTAAAACTCTGAGTAAGGCACACCTCACTCTCTAGAGTTTATTGTTTTGTTTTGTTTTGTTTTGTTTTGTTTTGGTTTTGGATTGTTGTCCATATCACCCAGACCAAAAATAGAACATGCTTATGTCTGAGTGCAAAGATTTGCAACAACAGTGGGAGAGATGGACAGGAGGAACTGGGAAAGTGCGTGAAATTACTTCAAACCAGCCAAACACATCTTTGTTCCACCACCTAGCTAGATGTTTTGTCGGGACTCTTATCACCTTTCTAAATTAATCTTACATCCTTATCAAAAGTCCATAGTTGCGGGGGTGGAGGGTGGGGGGGTGTGAACCAGAGGAGGAGCGGATTCTATTTGTGTGGTCCTGAGATAGTCACCATAAAACAAGCAGACTGCCAAATGAGGAGCGGATTCTATTCGTGTGATCCTGAGATAGTCACCATAAAACAAGCAGATTGTCAAATGACAGCGGGGAGGGGAAGGAGACCTGGGGGAGATAAGAGAACAACCGAGGGACTGGTATGCATGCATATAAGTACAACCAACGAACACAGAACTCTGGGGAGGGAGGGCATGAATGGGAGGTGGGGGGCAATGGTAAGCTATGTACATTTTTTTTTTAAAGGATGTATTTTAATAACAATCAAAAAAAAGTTCCATAGCTGCTATACTTTCATCAATAGTGTAGTTTTTCAATTGTATCCTGCACATTTATTGACTTCTTGTGGGCTGACAGCTAGATAACCTAAGCAAAAAAGAATGACGTGTATTAATTTAAAACGAAGAAAACTTGCTTCAACAAAACACTACAACAGCAAGAACAGGTGCACCTAGCAGTTCCTGACACACAGCAGGCACGTGCCACATGGTGAGCAAATGAGTCCACTTCCCCTCATCCTGACACATAACCTCAGCATGGAAAATACCGGCCAGTTTGAAAAATATTCTCCAGTCCTCTTCAGTGATCAATCTATTCTCTAAACCCACCCAGATTAATTCTCCTGAAAGCCACACACACACACACACACACACACACACACACAGAATTTAATTCCTATTAAGTTCACTGCCTGATATATGAGATATCAGCATTTGAACTTTTGTATAAGTTCAGGAGTCATCCTTCACTTGATATAAGGTAAATTGTAAAGCTTTGCCTCATTTTCAATAAAATTAATTCTTCAAGTCAAAATTCTATTCATAGTAAATTATATCTTAGTAAGGATGGCTTAAAGGGGAAAAATATACTTGTCAAAATAAAAATCTTGTTTTTTCACTTCTAGACATCTGGGACATTCACTTATATATTATTATTTCACATTAGTTCTTAAAAAAAAAAAAAGCTGGCCTCATCAAGAAATTTAATTTTAGGAGCTGTCAACATTTTGGATGCACTGCTGTTATTTTTTTTAAATATACACTTGCACCCAGGAATAAAACTGAGCGTAAGCTTTTCATATAAGCACCACCGTCTCCTGGGCACGTACTGCCTTACTGTAAGCCAGGTTCTGTGCTTGACACGTTACTCCATCGTCTCATTTGCTGAACAAACATCCTCTCTTTGTGTTTGCAGCACGGACCAGAAGCCATTACACAGGCTACGAGATTACCACCCTATTTCCCCGAAAATAAGACAGTGTCTTATATTAATTTTTGCTCCCAAAGATGCACTAGGTCTTATTTTCGGAGGATGTCTTATTTTCAGGGAAACGTGGTAGATACCAGTATCAAATGGACAGTCGTGCTTGTCACAGGTTCCCTGCTAGGAAACTCGAGCTGCCTGCTGTATTGAGACAGTGGTCAGCCATGCAGAGGTGCAGAGAGAAGACCGTCTGTGGGAGCTTGGGCCCAGAGAGCCATGGCTGCGTCAGTGGCACCACCTTCTCAGGCAGCAGAGGAACAGAAGAACCTCACCTGCCCAGACACTCAACGCCACGGAGGACTCCCTGCCATTTCACACGGCGCAACCATCGTCTGAACAAAAGGATTCCTTAAAGAACCCTGCTTCCCTGACATGGCTTGGAAACCGTGGGCAGAGCTCTCCCCCAAGTGTCCCGCGCTGCACGCCATGAGAAGGAAGGTGCGGCTCCACAACTTATATTTTTACTCTTACACGTCTCAGACTCAACAGATGGGCAATCCCGGTTTTTAAAAAGGAGAAAGAAAAATCATTAGAGGTGCCCCCCTCCCTAAAAGCATGCCCACCCTCCCGACAGCAAAACTGGTCTCTCCAAGCCGTCCCCCCAAACATGGAAAATGGGGAGGGAGGTCCAAAGACAGACAAAAACGGTTGGCTGGATAGAGAAGTCAGAAAAATGGGTGGCCTCAACAGGAACTCTCTCTCTCTCTCTCTCTCTCTCTCTCTCTCTCTCTCTCTCTCTCTCCTCTCCCTCCCTCCTCCCTTTCTCCTCTCCTTCCCCCTCTCTCTCCCCAGAGACTCCGGCGCTGTTTGTCGGCGCTAATTACCTAAATCACCTAAGAGGCTTGAGACCAGGGCCAAAACCTGTTTTGACGGTAGGAAAAGCTGCTTGTTGCCCTAGAACACAGCGCGGGGTGCCACCCGGCCGGCTTGGCAGGCGAAGACCGGAGAGCTAGCCGCCGAGGGTTCCGCCAAGCCCGGAGCGGCTGCCCCGGAGCGGCTCCCCGGCCCACGGCCGGCCGCGGCCCAGCAGGGCCAGCTCGCAGCAGCGGGGACGGGCGGGCGAGGGCGGCCCGGGCGCTGGCCTCGGGGCCGGACCCTGGTCCCTGCTGCTCAGGTGCCAAGTCCAGCGGCACGGCCTCCGGGTGCCCCCTCCTCTCCCATCACCCGGCCCCACAACCGCCAGGCCTCGCTCTGAAGGAGCTTTTCGGCACCTGCAAACATCAGGTTGGCTGGTTGCTTGCTTGCTTGCTTCTATGGTGTTTACCCTCCAGAATGTCAGCTCCGTGACAGCAGAGGGACCTCGTCGGGCCAGGATGGCATGGACCTCATCTCTCGGGCCCGGACCCCATCCCTCAGGGGCAGACTGCAGCTCTCGGGCCCGGACCCCAGCTCTCGGGCCCGGACCCCATCCCTCAGGCCCGGACCCCATCCCTCAGGCCCGGAGCCCATCCCTCAGGCACGGACCCCATCCCTCAGGCCCGGAGCCCATCCCTCAGGCACGGACCCCATCCCTCAGGCCCGGACCCCATCCCTCAGGCCCGGACCCCATCCCTCAGGCCCGGACCCCAGCTCTCGGGCCAGGACCCCATCCCTCGGGCCCGGACCCCAGCTCTCGGGCCCGGACCCCAGCTCTCAGGCCCGGACCCCAGCTCTCGGGCCCGGACCCCAGCTCTCAGGCCCGGACCCCAGCTCTCGGGCACAGACCCCAGCTCTCGGGCACGGACCCCATCCCTCAGGCACGGACCCCACCTCTCAAGCCCGGACCCCATCCCTCAGGCACGGACCCCAGCTCTCGGGCCCGGACCCCATCCCTCAGGCCCGGACCCCATCTCTCAAGCCCGGACCCCAGCTCTCAGGCCCGGACCCCAGCTCTCAAGCCCGGACCCCAGCTCTCAGGCCCGGACCCCAGCTCTCAGGCCCGGACCCCAGCTCTCGGGCCCGGACCCCAGCTCTCAGGCCCGGACCCCAGCTCTCGGGCACAGACCCCAGCTCTCGGGCACGGACCCCAGCTCTCAGGCCCGGACCCCAGCTCTCAGGCCCGGACCCCAGCTCTCAGGCCCGGACCCCAGCTCTCGGGCACAGACACCATCCCTCAGGCCCGGACCCCAGCTCTCAGGTCCGGACCCCAGCTCTCGGGCCCGGACCCCAGCTCTCGGGCCCGGACCCCAGCTCTCAGGCCCGGACCCCAGCTCTCGGGCCCGGACCCCAGCTCTCAGGCCCGGACCCCAGCTCTCGGGCACAGACCCCAGCTCTCGGGCACGGACCCCAGCTCTCAGGCCCGGACCCCAGCTCTCAGGCCCGGACCCCAGCTCTCGGGCACAGACACCATCCCTCAGGCCCGGACCCCATCCCTCAGGCACGGACCCCAGCTCTCGGGCCCGGCCCGGCCGCGCCAACACGCCGGTCCAGAAGGTGCAACTAAGCCTGGGGCCGCGGTGGGGGCCGGCCTGGCCAGTGCAGGGAGCCCGGGCCGCCAGGGGGCCCGGGGGGACCAGGATGAAGAGGATGCCCGCAACGCAGGTCCCGGCGCCGCCCGAGGACACGGCCACCCCGCGCCAGCCCGGCCCCCGGCAGCCCCCGGCAGCCCCCTGCGTGGCCCCCGCTCGGCGCTCGCGGCACCCCTACCCCGAGCCGCAGAGGCGCCCGTCTCTTCTCTCCCAGTATGAACTTCCCGCCGCTTTCCACCACTCGCAACTCCGCCGCGGCGCCGGCCCCGGCGCACCCTGCAGTATGGGGCCTTCCCATTGGCTCCGCGGCGAGCGGGAGAGGCGGGGCGAGCGGGGACGTCGCGGAGGGGGGCGGAGCCTGCGCCGGCCCCGCCGCCTCCCCTGATGCTGGAAGCCCTGGGCCCGCGCTCCCACTGCATGCTGGGAAATGGAGTCTTTCGCAACCGGAGCTGGCTCTCAGCGCACCTGCCCCCGTGGGTTTCTGGGAAATGTAGTTCACGAGCTCTGAGTCAGTCCTGCCCAGTGCCTTGGGAACCCGAAATAGGGACTGCCAACATTCTCAAGGGCTTTGATTTATTCAGTAAGTGTTGAGGAAGGGTGAGCCGTAAAAGCAGTCCTATGTTTCCATGGGCTGAGTGTCTCCTCTGCCTACTGGAACTGGCGCTTTCCCACTTCGGGGGCACCTTAATGGGGGTGCTTGTGCCACAGCAGCTTGCTTCAGAGTACAAGGCCCTGCGCCTCTGGAAGCAAACAGCGGGGCCAATGGTTCAAATCCTAGCTCTTCCACTTTGTAGCTTTGTGATCTAAGTTACTTAACTCTTAGGAGTCTCAGTTTCCTGTTTCTGTTAGGATTGAATAAGATAATCTATATACAGTGCTTTGTACATAGTAAGTGACCAATAGCAGATAATATTATATTATTCTGTGGTTTATAAAAACGAAATAAGAATTGCCAATATTCAAAGTTGCTTTGATTTCATATTTATTCGATTTATTGTTGTGTGCCTAAATGCTACCTGTCTTTCAGAACCTCAGTATCCACTTCACCTTTTCTAGTATTTTATGTGTAATTCTCTTATGCCACAATTAGCTTTGTACTTTGAATCAGTCATCTAAGCCTGCATCACCCAAGACTCTGTAAGCTGATTGTGGACTGGGACTCTGTTATAAGACAAAATCACCAAAGCCATAAGCAGAGGGAGATTGACAATGAAACTGATGAAGCACAAATCCCAGCGCCTCATTGGTGTGGGTCCTTCTAAGGCCCTTTTAAGCCTTAACAAAGTGGTTACATGTTGTTGGGATGGGTTGGTTAGTTGGTTAGTGGATTGGTTAACTTTTTTATTTGCCATGTAAGATGTTTTGTATGCTTTTCTTAAAGAAGACCTCTAAAATTATGGGAGCTTTAGTCCCCACAAGACCTGGAACACTGGGTCCATTGCACAGTGCAGCAGTGTGCATGATGACGTACATCTCCCCCTCCAGGTCCCCTCACCTGCTCCAGAAACTTCTCCAGCCTGCCCTCCACCCCAGAAGGAGAGCTGTACAAACCTCTTCAAGGTTCCTATGACCCCTGGCTTCTGTTGGGCTAGGCCGGTGGGGAGCCACCCCCCTCCAGAGGGCTGGACAGAAAGAAAGAGGGTTCTGGAGAGAGATAGTCCCCTGGGTCCTGGGTAAGGTCGCCTCCAGTGGGCTGAAGGCCACGGCTCCCTGGCTCCCCTGTGGGCTTGCGGTGAGGGCCAGCCCAGCCCTTGTTTGGTGCGTCAGATCTTCGGCTGAAAACCACAGGCTGCTGCTGAAACTCCAGTTCCTGCTCCATTCCTGTGGTTTCCACCCACACCTTTGCGAGTTAACTCACTGCAAATACACCTCCTGAAGCTATCCTCTTTCAAATGTGTCCTCTGCTTCCTGTGGAGACCCGGACGGAAACACACGCACCGGGCGAGCCCTTGATGAGCATCTGTCAGCAAAGGCAGCTTTGAGAGTCACACGTCTGACTGGTCTGGCCTTCCCTAGCAAGACTCTGTGGCCAGAATCCATTGAGAGGAGGACATTCTGCCGTACACATATACGGGCCCACACGCACACTCACACACACAGGATGGGAAGCCCTGGAACAGGACTTATCTGGCACATCGTGGCCGTGTTCCCTTAACCTCACCACACATGCGCAGAAAACTGTCCCTGCTTCCACGCTGGGCTGACGGTTGGCTGGCCTCAAAACACCATTAGACTAGCATCAGTGAAGGAAGTGTCCCACAGTAATGGGGGAACGTATTTCATCGGGAGCTCGTGGATCCCTCAGTCGGACGACTCACTGTTAAATGCTACTTAAATCACTCATGTCCGAGACAGCGGCCCACACCTCCAGGGCCGCCCGTGAGCGCCTTTCCCGTGCAGAGCACGGCAGGACACCATGCAAGCTGTGAGGATGCAGCTCGGGGACGTGGGAGAACCTCAGTGAAGTTTGATGAGTTGGTAGCTCGGTGCCGAGATCAGTGTCGGGCAGAAGGTTGACCCGTGAGGACTTGTGGCTGTGGCTGGGCCTTGGACGCCCGGAATGGACTTAGGAAGGGCTGGTTTCGGGAAAATAGCCCCGCCATGTGTTCAGAACCACCTCTGCATTCCACCCGAATGCTCACAGAGCACCTGCTGTGAGCCAGGGACTGGGCTCACCGCTTCGGGCTCGGATTCTGGTTAACCTGACGTCTGATGAGGCCCTACGATGTGTTAGGTACCGTGCTTTATCGCAAGTCTGAAAGAGAAAAAAAAATCTCGAAGGGTTTAAGTGATCCCGGGCCCCCTGGATCTGCTTCCAGGTCCTGTCTGTACTGCCCCTCTGTGCACGGCTTCAGTACAGGAGGAGACTCCTTACAAAGAAATAAGGTCAGCCCGGCCTGCGGGGCTCAGTGACGGAGCGTCAGCCTATGAACCAGGAGGTCACAGTTCGATTCCCGGTCAGGGCACAGGCCCGGGTTGGGGGCTCAGTCCCCAGTGTGGGGCGTGCAGGAGGCAGCCCATCAATGATTCTCTCTCATCATGGATGTTTCTGTCTCTCTCCCTCTCCTTCTCTCTGAAATCAATAAAAATATATATTTAAAAATAATGATTTCAGTGCTGTGATAGAGATTTGGAAATACTGGCATAGTCAGGTCATGGGTTTCCTGGCAAGCAGGTCATCATGGGTAAATCAGGGGAATCCACTCATGGGTTCAACCCAAGGAATAACAGTTTCCAGCTGCCTCATAAGGGCAGACCAGCTAAGTCTATACATGTGATCAGTATTTTTTTAAATATATTTTATTGATTTTTTACAGAGAGGAAGAGAGAGGGATAGAGAGTTAGAAACATCGATGAGAGAGAATCATCGATCAGCTGCCTCCTATCCACCCCCTCCTGGGGATGTGCCCGCAAACAAGGTACATCCCTTGACCGGAATCGAACCTGGGACCTTTCAGTCCGCAGACCAACGCTCTACCACTGAGCCACACTGGTTTCGGCTGTGATCAGTATTGATTTGCTCTTTTCTATTTCCAGAAGCCCCTCCAACCCTCCTAACCCTGTCACAGAGGCGCAGAAAGGCCACAACAGGCCAGGGAAGTGTGGGGAAGGGAGAGGAGGTTGGTGTAGACTGGGCCATGGCAGAAACTAAGTCAGCGGAGTTCACACACACGTGAGAGCCCCTGGCAAACAGCACTGCCCTGGCAGGCTGCCCACGGGTGCTGGCTCAGCCGGGTGTCAGCCCACGAGTCCCGGGCCTTGTTGCTTTCATCTGTAGAATGGGAGCAATCACCCCGGCCCAACCTGTTCTCCGCCTGCCCGGGTGGTGGGAGGTAGGCGAGGTCATAATGAGTGAGAAGAACTTTGATCTTCCTGCAACAAAGCTGCTAGGGCCTCATTACTCAGTGCTGCAGCCAACAACCACCCAAGAGAACAGGAGCTCCGGGGAGGAGGGGAGAGGGAGAGGGGGGATGGGCGGACTGTTTCCGGGGTCTTCTGAGGGCCCTGCCCTGGTTCCAGCATCTCCATCCCCTTCTGACGCCTCATCTCACCCCAGGTGCCCAGCGCCCTTGTTCCTGTTTCGGGAACAACTTTTGAGCATCTCCCGTGTGCCAGTCACAGCCCAGTCGGAGAGGCCGAGGTGCCCTCCAAAGCTGTACCGAGGCATTTTCTTGAGCACCTACTACGTGCTGGGAAAACCATCTCCTGTAACCCTGCGAGCCTCAGGGTCCACGTGAAACCGTGAGCCTCTCTGAGCCTGCCTCCTCAGCTGGACGGGAGTGTAGCTTTGAGCAGTGTTTCCCAAAGTGTGGTACGCGTGCCCCCAGGGTACGGGAAGAGTTTGGTGGGGGTGCCCGTTGCACCGGAGTTTGGTGGGGATAGGCACTGCACCATGCTTAGCTGCGCCTAATCCTACGTTCTCATGAGTCAAGTCAATTTCATCCTTCTCATTGATCCAAATAAATGTTGTTTATAATACAACTTTTATTTATATTTTATTAGGAATAATTTTATTTTTCGTTTATTATTATTTTGTGTATGTACCCTCAAAAAAGAAAAAATAAATATATTTTGATTGTTATAAAATACGTGCATTTTTTTTTTGGACGAGGGGTACTCTGCGTTACGAAAATTATAGAAGGGGTACACCTATGTCAAAAGTTTGGGAAACACTGGCTTTGAGGATTCAGTGCAATAGCCGGGGAGAGGGCTTGGCCCCGAGCAGACACGGGGGTGGTTGTTTCCCCCTCCCCCTTCCGCTGGCCCCTCACCCGTGTGCCTCCCTCGGAACACCCTGAGGCCCACCCCTCACGTCACTCGGGCTCGGGGAGCCGAGCCGCAGACAGCTGCCATCGCTCACTGTCAGGGGCAGCCGCAGACGCGGGTCAAAGGCACGTACGTGTTCGCATCCAGCTGCCAAGTTGCAAATGAGGAAAGGAAGGCAAGCTTTTCCAAAAACAAAAGCAAATTGTTGCTTTTATTTTTGCCACCATCCAACTCTTGTTATGTTTTGATTTCGGGGCCGCTCCAAGACGCTGGGACAAAAGGCACTATATATAAGCATTATTATGAGACTCAAAGGGGCTCTGAGCACAACAAAATCCTTTCATCACCAGAGAATTGGAGAGACTTGTTGCCAAATATAGTCACGGCATGGAAAATGCGCTTTCCTTTTTTTAAACACATCGTCCCCATCACCACCACCTGCTTTAAATGAAACTCATTGCCTATCAATCTACAGAAAAGTATTTTTAAAACTAGGGGCCCGGTGCACGAAATTCGTGCACTGGAGGGCGGGGTCCCCTCAGCCTGGCCTGCGCCCTCTCACGGTCTGGGAGCCCCGGGGGATGTCCGACTGATGGGTTAGGCCCGCTCCCTGTCAGTGGGGCATCCTTAGGGCTGCCGTGGAGGTGGGAGAGGCTCCCGCCCCTGCTGCTGAGCTCGCCAACCATGAGCCCAGCTCAGGGCTTCTGGCTGAGCAGGGCTCCCCCTGTGGGAGCGCACTGACCACCAGGGGGAAGCTCCTGCGTTGAGTGTCTGCCCCCTAGTGGTCAGTGCGCATTGTAGCGATCAGTCGTTCCACTGTTCGGTCAATTTGCATATTAGCCTTTTATCATATAGACTAGAGGCCTGACGCATGAAATTCATGCAAGAGTAGGCCTTCCTTTCCCCGGCTGCCAGCACCAGCTTCCTTCTGGCACCTGGGACCCAGGCTTCCCTCATAGCCCTGGCTTCATTCAGAAGGTCATCCAGTCTAATTAGCATATTATACTTTTATTATTTTTTAAATATATTTTTATTGATATTTTACAGAGAGAAAGGGAGAGAGATAGAGAGCTAGAAACATCGATGAGAGAGAAACATCAACCAGTTGCCTCTGCACACCCCCTACTGAGGATGTGCCCGCAACCAAGGTACATGCCCCTGACCGGAATCGAACCTGGGACCTTTCAGTCCGCAGACCGACGCTCTACCACTGAGCCACACCGGTTTCGGCTATACTTTTATTATTATAGAAGATAGTAATAATAATGACAGACATATTTTATCAGCTACCATGTGCCGGGCATGGTCGGAACCACTTTCTATCCAGCCCCTCACTCAGTTTCCCCAGCAATCCTCCGGGGTCTGCACCACTGCCAGCCCAGTACAGAAGAGCACACTGAGTCTTGGGGAACTCGGGCAACCTGCCCGGAGTCACCAGCTAGCACGTGGTGGAGCGGGGGTTGAACCCAGCTGTGCTATTCCGGGGGTTACACTCCGCCTCGGCGCCCACGGGAGTGCGGGACAACACAACGGAAAGTCACACATGGACCCTGGTCTTCAGAAACCTGGGGTCCGGTCACTGAGACCCGGGCTGTGCTCAGGCGCAGGGAGGCAGGCTCCGGGGAGACGGGGAGCAGGGGCCGGGGGGTGTGCGTATAAAGTACCTTAGGCCCCCTGTTTCTCCCCATCGATTTCCCCGTGACCTGGAGCTTCCCCCCGGTTCCGGCCACAGAGGGGACTCGGGCTGTAAGCCTCCGTGGAGGGTGCCCCAAGCGTGTGGAGCAGAGGCAAGGGTGGAGAGGCTCCATTTTCTTTTCTCTTCTTTTTAAGAACAAGATTCCCTGTCATTTAAAAATCAATATATTTTATTGATATTTTCAGAGAGGAAGGGAGAGAGCTAGAGAGCTAGAAACGTCGATGAGAGAGAAACATCGATCAGCTGCCTCTTGCACACCCCCTACCGGGGACGTGCCCGCAACCAATGTACATGCCCTTGACCGGAATCGAACCCGGGACCTTTCAGTCCGCAGACCGACGCTCTATCCACTGAGCCAAACCGGTTTCGGCGAAAGTCTCCATTTTCAAATTTTGAAACGTGCCTTTGAAACTCCGGGCAGCAGGAATACAACTCAGGGAAAACCTGTGACTCAGAAGCCTGGGCTCCCGGGCACAGAAAGCCAGGGTCTGGGAAGAAAAGCGGGCGTTCCAGCAGACTGAGCCCCATCCGAGACAGGGAGGGGGGCAAGGAGGAGGAGGCCAGAGGGAAGGTGCCCAGGGGTGAATGAGAGGCCCTGTGTGCATCCTGCCCCCTCCCCTCCCCAATGCCAGGCGGTGGTGGTGACACAGCCCCGTCCGGGGCCCACCGTGCCCCCAGGCTCTGGGCTCCCAGGCGTCATGGGGCTGAATGGTGTCCCCACCCCCACCAAGGTCAAAGTTCAAATGTTGAAGTCCTGACCGCCAGTGTCTCAGAATGTCACTGTATTGCGGACAGGGTCATTGCGGAGGGGGCGACGTCAGGACGAGGCTGTGGGGCGGACCTGAGTCCAGTGGGCTGGCGGCCTCCGGCCAGAGGACACTAGGACACAGACACGGGCAGAGGGAAGACGGACGAGGACCCAGGGCGGAGGGCCTCCGAAGACACCAGTCTCCCAACGCCTCGACCTTGGACGTCCAGAGAGAAGGGATGTCTGCGCCTTAAGCCACCCAGCCTGTGGTGTTTTGCTGTGGCAGCCCCAGCACGCGCATACACATGGTGACCAGCAGGTGGAGCCACAGAGAAGGGTGGCGCTGGTGTGAGCCAGCCCCCACCCAGCCCAGAGTCTGCCCCCACACTGCGATGGCACTCCTCTGGACCCATTGCTGCTGGACACAGGCCAAGGGCCCTTTCCCCTGGCACTCAGTGCAGAGGGCACCTCCTATGAGGCCGCAGGTGTGAACTGAGGGAGAGATGTTGGCGCGAATGTGCCTTACCATGTTTTCTGGTTTTAAATTGTATTGATTGGTTGACTGATTGATTTCCAAGAGGAAGGGAGAGGGGGAGAGAGAGAGAAACATCAATGATGAGAGAGAATCCTTGATCGGCTGCCTCCTGCACACCTTCCTACTGGGGATCGAGCCCACAGCCCGAGCATGAGCCCTGGCCGGGAATGGAACCCTCACCTCCTGGCTCACAGGTGGACACTCAACCCCTGAGCCGCGCCAGCCTGGCTTGGCCACCGTTCTTACCCTGCCGGCCTCTTCGCCCCGTGGCCCATTCCCATCTCCCCCGCACGTTCCCCGGGCCCTGTGGCCTGCTGCCCCCCTCCTCCCTCCTCCCTCCTCTGGCAGCTCCTGTGGGGACTTCGTCTCCGGTTCAACCTCTACGTCTTCGAGGCCCTGCTCTCTTCCTTTTGTTCAAATCTACAGATTGGCCGAAACCGGTTTGGCTCAGTGGAGAAAGCATCGGCCTGTGGACTGAAAGGTCCCGGATTCGATTCCGGTCAAGGGCATGGACCTTGGTTGCGGGCACATTCCCCAGTAGGGGGTGTGCAAGAGGCAGCTGGTCGATGATTCTCTCTCATCGATGTTTCTAACTCTCTATCCCTCTCTCTTCCTCTCTGTAAAATACCAATAAAAATATATTTAAAATAAATAATAATTTAAAAAAAACCAAATCTACAGATCGCAGGGGGGGGTGTGAAACGTGGGGACCACCGAGTAGAGTTGGCTTGTGAGGAATGAGGACGGGCCATCTGGGAGAATGGGCGAACTCCCCTAAGGAGCGAGTGCGGGTTTAGAACAGAGGCCAGAGGGTTCCGTGGCGATGGCCGAGCAGCTTCCACCACACTGCCCTCCCGCCGGACAGCAGCCGCGGGCAGGCGGGGCCGGGGGTTTGGCCTTGAAGGAAGGAGCCTCGCGGACAGAGGTCCCTGTCGTTCTGACACGCCCTCTGAGGACGCCCCAGAATCATCACCTGCCACTCGGTGGCTCCCGCTCCAGCGGAACGCCCAGCCCAGCCCGAGGCGCCGGAGGAGGCGTGCGAACAGCGGAGCAGTGGAAACTTGGGGAGGGGGGTCCCAGAAAGGAGGGAGCTACGGGGGCAGCCCTAACACTCCATCTGAGACCCCGGAAGCCTTGGCTGGTGAGTGAGTTGCGCCGGCACGAGCAAGGCCTCCAGCAGCCCAGCCTAACCACAGGAGGGTCAAAGGGCAGGCAGAGACTGCAGCTATCCCCCTCTCGCGCCCCCCCCCCATTCCGAAGGGGAGACCGGGCTGGAGCCTGAGCCCTACCAACCTA
Source organism: Vespertilio murinus (assembly GCA_963924515.1). Lineage (NCBI taxonomy): Eukaryota > Metazoa > Chordata > Mammalia > Chiroptera > Vespertilionidae > Vespertilio > Vespertilio murinus. The sequence goes on from OZ004704.1 coordinate 215,101,034, forward strand.
GCAGAGCTCCATCAACATTCCGGGGTGCCCCTGAACCCCCAAAAGACCAAGCCTTAGGAGGAGAGGCTACGACCAAGGGCTAGGGACTAGGAAACTGAGGCACAGCCGCAGCAGGCACTGGGCTCAAGTGCACAGCTAGTGAGCGGCAGGCCGGGATGAGCCCCAAGGGCTCTGGCCCCAGAGCGCATGCTCTCGGCCACTCATCCAGCAGCTCTCCCGCGCCTGCCCTTTTCTGTTTAAAGCTCCACCCCGAGTCCAACATCCAATGTCATGGCCCACTCAGCTGCCGGCCCCCTGCCGGGAAGACCCGTACAGCGGGGGCTGGACCGGGGCCGGGCACACCGGCCACTGACATTTGTTGAGTAAAGAAATGGTTTGGGATGGCTAACTCACCAAGGTCTCTGCACGTATAATGATGTATTAATATACTTTTATTAGTAAAGACCTATGATTAAATATGCATTCCTGCCGTATAATTTCACCTCCAACCCTCCACCCCCCCCCCACACACACACACTTTATGACCTGGAGTGAATTAAATCACCAATATGCGCTCTGGTCGGTGGCCATGTTTATTTGTGTGTATCTGTTACTGATTTTATTAATATATTTCTTTACTGATTTCAGAGAGAAAGGGAGAAGGAGAGAGAGAGAGAAACATCAGTGATGAGAGAGAACCACTGATCGGCTGCCTCCTGCACGCCCCCTCCTGGGGATCAAGCCCGCAACCCGGGCATGTGCCCTTGGCCAGAATCGAACCTGGGACCCTTCAGTCCGCAGGCTAATGCTCTCTATCCGCTGAGCCAAACCGGATAGGCTGAACTGATTTTGTTTTTTTAATCCTCACTCAAGGATATTTTTCTATCAATTTTGAGAGAGAGGGAAAGACAGAGAGAAACATCAATGTAAGAGAAACGCATTGACTGGTTGCCTCCTGCGCACGCCTCCACCAGGGCCCAAGCCGGGGAGCAGCCTGCAACCGAGGTACGTGCCCTTGACCAGAATCAAACCCGGGGCCCTTCGGTCCCCAGGCCGACGCTCTACCCACTGAGCCAAACGGGCCAGGGCCCTTACTGACTGTCTTTAAGCGGGACCAGGAATTTCTAAGTGCGATGTGAATGACTCGGCATTTGGGTGAATCGGCTCAGTAGGGATGATTTCCAGGGGTAATCAGACCAGACATAAAGACAGGGCTCACGCTGAGAATGAATGGGGGAGGGGCGTGAGGGAGAGAGGAGGACGGAGATAAGGCCTTTTTGTAGTCGGAAAGGCAGCTGGCGCCCACCCCACGGAACTCGCAAAGTTCCTGCGTTATCACAAACTTGGGTCGGCAGCTGTTCTGGTTCCCCGCGGCTGCCTCAGCCGATGCCGGCAGGCGTGGCGACTTAAAAGACCAGAAACGCCTTCTCTCTCGGATCTGAAGGCCGGAGTCTGAGATCACAGTGCCAGCAGGTGCCCGTCCCTGCGGGGGCTCCGGGGGGTCCTCCCGGGCCTCTCCCGGCTCCTGGGCTCCGGCTCCTGGCTCCTCTCCCGGCCTCGGCCTCCGCCTCCACGGGGCCTCCTTCCCGCGGGCACCCAGCCTCCCTCTCTCGCTGTAGCCTAGCCGGTTTGGCCCAGTGGATGGAGCACCAGCCCGTGGACTGAAGGGTTCCGGGTTCAATTCTGGCCAGGGGCACATCACCCAGTTGCAGGCTTGATCCCCGGCCTTGGCTGGGCTTGTGGGTTCCATCCTGTGCCCTGGTTGGGGCATGTGTGGGAGGCAACCGATAGAAGTGTGCCTCTCTCCCATCGATGTTTCTCAGGCTTTCTCTCTCCCTTCCACTCTCTCTCTCTCTCTCAAAAACAAAAAACAAAACAATAGCACCTGCCTCTCTTGTCTTCTTTTTTTTAAAATATATATTTTATTGATTTTTTTACAGAAGAAAGGAGAGGGATAGAGAGTCAGAAACATCGATGAGAGAGAGACATCAATCAGCTGCCTACTGCACACCTCCTACTGGGGATGTGCCCGCAACCAGGGTACATGCCCTTGACTGGAATCGAACCTGGGACCTTTCAGTCGGCAGGCCGACGCTCTATCCACTGAGCCACAGCGGTCCTGGCCTCTCTCGTCTTCTTTAAGGGCACCAGTTACTGGATCCAGGGCCCACATTCATCTCAAAATCCTTAGCTTGGTTCCATCTCCAACAAGGCCTTATTGCCAAAGAAGGTCGCAGTCCCGGGCGCAGGGCCGAGGTCTTGGTCATGTCTTTCTGGAGACACGGGGTCACCGCAGCCGTGGCCGGGGGGGCTGCCTCCACCCCCTCTCCCGGAACGAGAAGAGCAGCTGCGCTGACGGCTCCCACGGCCCCCGTGCTGCCCGCAGGGCTCCGGCCCCCGCCTGTCCCTCCGGCCCACGCACAGCCTTCCCGCGAGGTCCCCGCCCTCAGAGAAGGACACCGAGGTCAGAAAAGATGACGGCAGCTGCACAAGGTCACACACAGGGAGGAGCCGAGGCCATCCCACACGCCGGAATCGCTCCCGCTGCTGGAGCGCCCACTCTGTGCTCTTTAAACTCGTCTGTTGAAACGCAAACGTTTCCCAGGAAACCCATGTCATAGACCTGTGTCTAATTAGCTCCCCTTCTTCTGGACACCAGAGATGGCAGGGGGAGGCGGGGTCCCTGTGGGGAGAGGGGCGATATAGGGGAGCTTTGATTCGAGGGCAGATGTACAGATTGCGACACTGATGCCCAGAGAGGGTGGGCGACTTGGCCAACAGTGCACAGCAAATCGTGCTCGTCCACTCAGAAGTCCGCGCAGGGAGCCTCGGAGGCATCCGCCGGCCTGGACTGCCCCAAACCGGCTCCTTTCACCTCTTCTTTTTTAAACCCTCACCGAAGGATATGTTTTTCATTGATTCCAGAGAGAGAGAGAGAGAGAGAGAGAGAGAGAGACCTCAATGTAAGATTTAAAAAAAAAAAAATCAATATGAGAAACATTGATCAGTTGCCTCACAAACACGCCCGGCCAGGGTTCGAGTCAGAAACCTTGGTATGTTTCCCGACTGGGATTGAATTGAACCCGAGACCCTTCAGTACATGGAACGACACTCTAACCATTGGGCAACACCTGCCCAGGGCTCCTTTAACTTTCGAAGCAGGACAAAAGTTGCACTTTATAATCTCAAAAGTGCCCGTAGCTCTAAGCATTTATTACTCAGAAGCCCCTGCAGTTTGGTCAAGCCACAGGGCCGGCCGGAGCCAGTTCACACCCGAAGGGTACCGTGGCTTCCTCTGCCTGCACCCTTCCCCCGCCCCCTTCAGCAGCTCCCACTTTTCCATGGGAATGGTCCCCCAACTTTCACTCTACAGCTGGGTGGGCTCACCCTACTCCCGCCCCTGCCCTAGAGTGGGCACGTGACCCGGGCCTGGCCAATCGGGGTGGTTTGCACCCGGAACCTGGTGATTGGTTCAGGGACAGACGCGTCATCCGATCGGGGCCCGTGGGATTCAGTGCAGGGGCCTTTGTGAGAGGTTCTCATGCTGGAGTGGCTGAGCCACGGACATGGGAGCCCAGGCCAGAGAGGGAAGCACGCAGGGGGACCTGGCTGCCACCGTACCAAGAGGCGGTCACACCGCCGAGCCCCTGGGTGCACCCTCACCCGCACCCGGAGCGCCTCTGAAAGCTTTAGTTACGCGGGACACGATCGTCCTTCCTCCCGGCCCCCCTCTCCCTTTGCTTAAGCCGCCTCCAGTTCTCACTTGCACTAAACCTTCCCTCGTTGGTTCAAAAGCCCGCACTTTAAGGATGAGGAAATGGAACCCAGAGTGGAAAAGTAGCCTTTTTATAGAGTCTGACAGCGGAAAGCACTCCAGAGCCCATCAGGTCCAATTCCCACTGTTTACAGGTAAAGGAGCTGGTGTCCAGAGTCAGACGGAACTAGTTACGTGTACACAACACACACACACACACACACACACTCACACGCACACACAGACCCTGCAGTATCAGTCGCCTTATTACAACGCTGAGAAACTCTATTTATCCTCAAACATTTCATACACCCTATTACACGTGAGAGAATCATTATCTAGCCCGGTGCCGTGAAATGCTTTTCCCAGAATGGGATTTCACTCTGGAAGTGTATTTTGGTATTAAAAGGTTCCACTTTAGAATGTCGATGGTTCAATCTGCGATCTAAAAGGCACTTAAATGCTTTGAACAAGAGGCATAAAAAGCTTTTATTGCAAAAGCCTTGCTGGCTCTGCCCACTCTGCCATTGATCCTTTTCCCCGGGAGGCTGCCTTGGAAGCAGCCGACGCAGCGGCCAACCCCAGGGCCAGGCTGGACCTCGAGCTGGCAACTCGGGCACCTTTCACAGGCCTGCGCCTCTACTGTGCCCATTGGCAGATACCAAAGCCATCCTGGAGGGGCTGCCAGGAAGACAGCTGAGCCCTAGCTGGTTTGGCTCAGTGGATAGAGTGTTGGCCTGTGGACTGAAGGGTCCTGGGTTTGATTCTGGTCAAGGGCATGTTCTTAGGTTGTAGGCTCGAACCCTGGCCCTGGTCGGGGCTCGTGTGGGAGGCAAGCTTTCACATCCATGTTATTCTCAATCCCTCTCCCGTCCTCTCTGAAATCAATAAAAATATCTACACTAATAAAAGAGAAAGATGCAAATTGATCATACCTTTGTGATGCCCGCCAGCCAATCAGGTGTGAGTATGCAAATTAACCCAGCAAAGATGGTCGGTTAGTTTGTATACACTGGTGCCGAGTGGCCTGGGGCGGGATGCTTGCATCATCACCATGGCGACAATACAGGCCTTCTGCACCACCCCAGCCGCTCCGGGCTTTGGGGCAGCATGGGGAGGCAGAAAGGCATCTCTGGCTGGAGGGAAGGCAGTGTGGCAGCCAGGGGAAGGAAGGCCCATTCTTGCATGAATCTTCGTGCATCGGGCCTCTAGTATTAAAATAAAAACAAAACTAAAAGAGCTTTTTTTAAAGGAAGAAAGACAGCCGAAACCGGTTTGGCTCAGTGGTAGAGCGTCGGTCTGCGGACTGAAAGGTCCCGGGTTCGATTCCAGTCAAGGGCATGTACATAGGTTGCAGACACATCCCCGGTAGGGGGTGTGCAAGAGGCAGCTGGTTGATGTTTCTCTCTCATCGACGTTTCTAGCTCTCTATCTCTCTCCCTTCCTCTCTGTAAAATATCAATAAAATATTTTTTTTTAAAAGGAAGAAAGACAGCCAAGCCACCCGGAAGTGGAGCTGAATTCTGACCCCCTCATTCCTGCAGTGCCATCCTCAGTGGGTCAAGTGGGGTAGTGGGTAGGACCCCACTTAGAGCTCAGCCCACTGACTCTCATTTTACCCCAGGCCAGCCACTCACTTCCCTAACTTCCTCTTCCTCACGGTAAAGGCCACTGGAAAATGCCACCGAGCCGACCCGGTCACTCATCTTGTGCGTGGACCACCCCTGCCTCCACCCTCAGTTCCACGTGACCTTCCAGCTCAGTCCCCTGCTATGGAAGAGAGGATGTGGTTGGCCCTCTGGGTCACTGGCCCGCCCTTTGCCAATAGCTGAGGACCAAGGATATTTGGCCCACTGTCTGCCTGCTCAATGGGCACTGACAGCAGGGGGGTCCCCTGAAACGGGTGGTGGGCAGAGCAGCGATGACAAGGAAAATAAAAGCATAACGTTTCCCGAAGGCCCCGCCAGCGTCCCCGAGTGGAATCAGTGTGGGAAGCATGGCGTCCGTACTTCCTGCGAGGAGGCTGTGAAGGAGCACTAAAGGTTAAAGATGGCAGCACATTGTCAAGCTTCCGATCCAGAGGTGGCGCTCCCTCCCTTCCCCGGGTCCGGGACTCGCCTCGGTGACGGCTTGGCCAACGGCCGGGGGAGAAGGGACACTGTGTGAACGCCACACCTAGGAAGCAGGGCCCTTGGCGATTCCGCCAGGACGTGGGGCACCCACTCTGGAGGGGAGCCACCTGCCCCGGGTCCCCGGGAGCACCTCGCTGTACGGAGGCCCGAGCTGGCCACACGGGTCATGTGTGCGGAGGGCCAGAAGCCCACAGCCCCAGCCGTTCCAGGCGCCCGGCCCGGTCATCAGACATGTGAGTGCAAATGCCAGCATGGACCACCCAGCTCGGCTGGCCACACAGGAAGTGTGTGCGGAGGCAGCGGGGGCAAGAATCAGGGACCAGGGCCAGCAGCCGGGGCCAGGCCCAGCCATGCGGCCGTGCCTGGGCTGCTCGGCCATCTCCAGGTCAAACCAGCAGAGCTTTGGCCGTGCCACGGGGGGCAGAGACTGGCTGCCTCGAGTTCCTGCCCCGGTGCCCACCGCACAAGCTGAGTGTGGAGTTCAATGGCTGCTGCCGTATGTCACTGAGGGGTTTCGGACACAGCGAGGCATTAACGGAACAGTGGACAATCTCAAAGCATCAAATCTAGTAACAGAAATGTCCCGTGAAGCCGAGACCAGTTTGGCTCAGTGGATAGAGTGTCAGCCTGCGGTCTGAAAGGTCCTGGATTCAGTTCCAGTCAAGGGCATGTACCTTGGTTGCGGGCACATCTCCAGTAGGGGGTGTGCAAGAGGCAGCTGATCGATGATTCTCTCATCGATGTTTCTAGTTCTCTATCCCTCTCCCTTCCTCTCTGTAAAATATCAATAAAATATATATTTTTTAAAAGAAATGTCCTGTGAAAATAAGCGCATGCACCCATGCAAACACACATGCACACGCACACACACACTTCTCAGGCACATCTATTGCATCGTTCATCCCCACCCTGTCTCCTGCCTGGCATATGTCACGGCCCAGCCTCCGTCCTGACAGCACAGGGCCCACGGGCCCTGCAGGCAAGAACGCGGCATAAGCATGGGAGCATCAGCTGTAGGTGGTGTCATTTAACGGATGAGACGCCATTCCAGGCGCCACGCAATGGCTCCGTCGGTCGGCGCTTCGTTCCCACGGCAAAGCCATTGCGACAGCCACTGCTCGTGCTCCTGGCCACACCCGAGACAGCGTGCCCACGCCAGCAAACCCTCCCTCTGAGGAAGGCATGTGGGCCAGTTCCAGCCCTCCCTCCCCTCCCACGGCGCCCCCTCCCCCACCCGGAACAGCCCAACACGAAGCGCAGCCTCACCTGGGTCTCCGCAGTGGAGGGGCAGGGTTGACACACGCCGAGGGGCGGGGAGGCCATGCTGTGGGGGGAGAGGTCCGTCGGGGGCCGGAGCCCGCTGCGAGGCCACTGGGAGGCCCGCTCACATGCCGCTGTGCCGCTGGCAGCCTGGGCCGCAGAGGGCTGCCTCTGTTGCAGGGCCATTGTGAGGCCACAGGGAGGCGGTGGCCCGCGCGCTGGGGAAGGGGCCTGGGGACCAGCCAGAGGGCTGGCAGCAGTTGAGTTGTGTGTGTCCCCCGACACTCCTGTGTTAAAGTCCTAGCTCCCGTTAACCTCAAAAGGTGGCCCTTTTCGTCATAGGGTCATCGTAGGTGTCATTTGTCAAGAGAGGTCATACCGGAGTGGGGTGGGCCCCTAATCCAGGGTGACCAGTGTCCTTATAAAGAGGGGCATCTGGGCCCGGGCTGGTTTGGCTCAGTGAATAGAGCCTCTGTCCGCAGACTGAAGGGTCCCGGGTTCGATTCCGGCCAAGGGCACGTACCTTGGTTGCAGGCTCCCTGGCCCTGGTCGGAATGCGTGCAGGAGGCAAGCAATTGATGTGTCTCTCTCACATCGATGTTTCCCTCTGTCTCTCCCTCTCCTGCCCATCCTCTCTAACCACCCATGGAAAAATATCCTCAATTGAGGATTAACTAACTAACTAGCTAAATAACCAACTAACTAACTAACTAGCTAAATAACCAACTAACTAACTAACTAACTAGCTAAATAGGGAGGGGCATCTGGGCACAGGCACGCGTAGGGCGGAGTGAGGCTGCCACCGCCGAGGAATGACCAGAGCCAGGAGCCAGGAGCCAGGAGCCAGGCTGGGACAGACCTTCCCGGAGCTTCCAGGGGGCGAGGGCCCTGGGACACCTTGACCTCTGACCTGCGCCCCAGAGCTGCTCGTGGCCCCAGGAAAGTACACGGGTCACTGGTCTCACATACACGCGCTGGGCCTGGGGCACAGGCGACGAAGAGCCGTCCTTCCTGGCACGCGGGGCCTTCCGCAGGGAACACTCCTATAAGCCACTCGCGGGGCTCACCAGAAAGGCCGAGCAAAGGCGGGGGAAGAGAGCCGACAGCCTGGGCCGGAGGCTTCTGGAGGGGCTCCACGCCGGGATGACCTCCAGGCCGCGAGGGACACGCTCCTCCTGAGCTGAGCGCTGCCGTCAGGGGGCCCCGGAGGGCTCGGGCACTCCACACGTGCTCCCACCTCCAGAGGAGATCCTGCTCCCCCGGGGGCTCTGGCTAGCAGGAGAGCAGCCGGGGAAGGCCAGCGAGGCCCTTCTGTGCCCCCCTGTGCCCTGTGAACCCCGTGGGGCAGCCAAGGCATGTCCTTTCTTGGACTCTATGGCCAGCAGGGTCCAGATCGGAGCCTGGCGCCACGTAGGTTCCCTGAACAGGTCACTGAATTGAAATGAGAGCCAAATTGGACCCTGCGCGGCCATTCCTGGGGGCATGGGGACAGCTGTGACCACCTGCTCCTTCACATCTGGCAGTGGACCCACCCATCATGTCTACCCATCGGTGGCCTATGCCAGGGGCCAGAGGTGGCGGGGGAGGAGTTGGCATCATACAAAATGGCAGCCAATGGGCATGTGATCCAAACAGAGCCAATAAGTCCCTTCAAGGATCTGGAATTGAGGAGATGGGGCAGAGAGATGACGAAAGAGAGACAGATGGGCCCTAAGAGAGCCTGAGAGAGAGAGAGAGAGAGAGAGAGAGAGAGCTCGGGCAGTCTTTGTCCTTGGTTCTAGTCGCTTCCGGAGGCTGGCAAAGCTCACAGGAGCCAAAGATTCCTTTCATTTCTGCCCCCAACCCCAATCCACGGGCTCCCCTGGGGAAGCGCAGTAAGGGCGCCCCCTACAGGTGTCAGGCGGCTTATTTTTCAAGGACACAATGGAACACGAGAGAAATCTTGGCAAACTTGAAAGAAAATGGAATAATTGCCACCGACAGGCTTCCGCTCGGCGCGCGGGCGAGCGCTGGGTTAGTCCCACGCATTACTGCAATCAGCCTGCCAATCACGTTCCGAAATATTTCATTTTTTGACATAATTACCGCCGAATACCCACCACCCATCAATAATATGGATAAGGCAGGGTGGATATTGTGTTGCCGAGCGGGACCTGACAGCGCCGCGGGGGCTTTTGTTCGGAGGGGGGAGGGGGGGGCGGGCCTCCCTCCCCTGTTGTGACTGGGTGCCGGGCGACTGTCTGGCCTGTCACTCAGCACAGCCCGGGAGCCCCACTGGTTGGAGCCGTGATGGGGACTTTTCAGGGATCTGCGCCTCATATCTGTCCTCGCCGAGTGGCACGCTCAGGACGCAGGCCCTGAGCGGGGGCGGTGTGCGCAGACGTATCGTGTGCTCGTGTGCCTCAGTTTCCTCCTTCGCCCCTTGCTGCCTCTCAGTGCGTTCCTGTCTATTGCTCTCAAGAGGAGAAACTATGGATTTGGGACTTCCCGGTGCCCCAGGCAGCTCGGCCACGACCACCCTGGCCATCACCCGCAGCGTTTTGTCTTTTTGTGTCGAGGTAGAGCTGGGCTTTTATTGCCCAGCAGTGAGCGTGGGCCCCAGCCAGAGCCCGGGCTGATTGTTCAGAGAGCGACGTGGGGGTCTTTGCGTACAGAATTCTGACACTCCTTTACCCACTTAGACGGAAGCGCTGACGTCGGGAGGAAGAAGAGAGAGCTCAGAGCGTGTCCTTACTCAAGCCTTGTTTCTAGAAGCATCCCTTCATACGGACCCAGCGTGGGGTGTGTCTGGCAACAAAAGTGGACATGCAATAGCTCAAACGCAAGTCCCCAGGGCTGTGGGGCGGAGGCTCGGGTGGGTCAGCTCTGAGACCTGGAAGTGGCTACAACCTCTGCACGGCATTGAATGCCCACCCTGGGAAGCCCACCCTTCTCAGCAGGGCAGGGCACCCGCAAACCGCCTCTGGTACCCTCACCTTGACCTCGCTCTGGTGGCCGCTGGACTGGGAGGCCATCCAGTCCTACTGTGTAAGCCTCCCAGTTCGCGGTGATGACCCGAGCTGACCAATGGGCCCAGCGAGGCAGGTCACTGGGTTAACCAGAACCTTCGTCCCCCATCGCCCCTCCACTGCTGGTCGGCCGAGGCTGACCTGGTTAGGCTGGCAGAGTGGTCTCACGTCATTTCATACAGGCGCCTCAGGGAGAACAGATGAATAATAGAAACGGGAAAGAGGCATAACCACAGGCAGACGAGTTTTTCAAAATGCAATTCATTAACACCGTGGCTTATATTCAGGAGATGTGGAGTCGGTGGTGGTAGCAAGAACCCACAGCAACCCAGCGGGCGGGGCTCAGTGGTGGAGCATCAACCTGTGAACTAGGGCACTGTGGTTTGATCCCCGGTCAAGGGCACGCGCCCAGGTTTCGGGCTCGATCTCCAGTGTGAGGTGTAGGAGGCAGCTGATCCATGATTCTCTGTCATCATGGACTGACCCACCACCCCAGCTCGGTGCCAGCGGACTCCACCCTGGGCCCCCTCCGGCCAGCATGTGGAGGGAAGAAGAGAGACACTCACATGCAAAAGCATGTGCCAGAGGTCGCACACAAACATCACGGCCTTTGCCACCTGAATTCTGAGATCTCTCCAGCCTGACCGCTGGAGCGCGCTCACACCTCGCCACGAGAGGAGCCGGGGAAACGTCGCATCGCAGGCACGTGCGCCCAGCTACAAATCAAGGCTCCTTTTCTCTTAGGAAAAAGGAGAGAACGGATACTGTGGACAATTCGCCGTTTCTGCCAAGGGAGCTAAAGATCTGTCTCTAAGAAATCACCATGCCAGATGGTTTTAAGAACAAATTCTCCCAAGTCTTCACAAAAAAATAAAAAAATAGATAGTTTCATAATATATCAACTTTTCTAGAGGACAGAAAAAGGCAGACAGCTTCTGGCTCCTTTCAGGTTGGCATGGTCCTGGTACTAAAAACAAGACAGGTGCACACATAAAAACTATAGGTCCGTTTCCTTTATAAACATAGAAGCAAATCCTAAATAAAACATGACCAACAGTCTGTTAAGGGAATAGTAAAACTTGATCCAGGGAGTCAAATAATAGAAATGCAAGTATGGTTCTCGTTCCCATGATCTATTCTCTCCCCGTTTTTTTGTTTTGTTTTGTTTTGTTTTCAATTGTAGTTAACCGCAGCTTTTCCTGGCAGTCTGGCCACTGACCCAGAGACTGCATTTCCCAGCCTGCCTTGCAGTTGGTTGTGATCAGGTGATTCTGTTCAAGCCAATGGGATACGAGCAGAAATGATACCTCCCATTGCCCAGCCGGCCATTGCTCTAAAGAGGAAGCTGCTTGCCCTAGACTTCCTTTCCCCCTTCCTGCTGGCTGGAATATGCTAGAGTAGAGCAGGTTGGCGAAGAATGGCAGAACCAGCTTTGGGCCACCATTGCGAATTTTTACGTAAACGAGCTTCTGTGTTATCCAAGCCATTGCATCTTGGAGTATCTTTGCCGCACCGTTCAGCCTATGCCCTAATTAGCACACTGGTAGTATGGTTACCAGAAACCACCACCACCCATTTCCAATGAGGAATCATAGAAACGGTCTCATTAAAGTCTGCGACAGGAAAAGGATACCTGCTATCTTCTTTATCACTCAGCATTTTGCTGGATGTCCTACCCAAAGCAATTTGGTGAAAATAATTGAAATTAGGAAGAAATTTAAGTTTGCATTATGTGCTGGCACTATAATTATCTGCTTTCCTACTGAAAAAGTTACTAAAAAGAATAAGATATTTCAATAATTGGCTTGACTATGCACCACATACTGACGTCTCCGTCTACCACAGGCCCCACACACGATGGTGCTCCTGTAAGATTATAACAGAGCTGAAAATTTCCTATTGCCTAGGGACATCACAGCTGTCCTACATCACAGCACAATGCATTACAGATTCGTTCGTCTGACCACCTAAGTCCTGTGCTTGAAGGCCTCCAAGGCCAGAGAGAGCATCATCCTCCTACAATCTATCCACCCACACATCCATCCACCCATCCACCCATCTACCCCCCACACACCCATCCTGCCTTCCATCCACCTACCCATCCATCTGCCATTGCACCAACCCTTACTGAGCAAGTATTATGCGACAGGCATAGTGGTTGACACAGTCAGGCTTTCAAGGAACTCAGAGTGGAGTGTGCGTAAACAAATAACAATAACACATAGTGACAAGTGCCGTACAGAGTCCCCTTCCCATTGCTGTGGGAGAATGGCGATAGTAACTTCTGGAGTGTCAGCAGGGATGGCATTCTGGCCAGGAGCTGAAGGATGTCTAAGAGCCATTCCCCCAAGCAGAGAAGAGAGGAGGAGCTTAAAGACAGGGCGAACAGAACCCTGAATACAGAAACACACACAATATGTTCAGAAAACCGAAAGAAGTAGGCCAGAGGTGAGGATGCATGGGAGGGAGAGATGAGGGGTGGGAGGGGGAGTGTCGGACAGGAGGTCGAGAAAAGTGACCAGAGGAAAACTCTGAAAAGACGGTGCAATTCCTGCTTAAGTTAAAGTCTTGGTGAGTAGAACAGCCATTCTCTAGAAATCTCCTTAAGAAAACATTCAAAGAATCCCCATGATGTCTTACATTAATCTGTGCTGCTGGCGTGGGCTTAGATGCAGCTTTGCAGAATATATTTTTTTAAAGTTTCATTATGCCACTGTACATCAAAATAGGGCAATATAAATTATAATACGGTCATGCCAATGGGACTTGCAAACACAATATTTTAAGTTTATATTACATTCCAAGACCCATAAAAATTATTCTGAATGGCTGTTTGCTTTTTGAAGCCAAATGAAAAGGTATTTGCAATCTGATTATTAACAAATCAAATCACTGATATGATATTGGATTCGGTACATCTCATACTGACTGAGAACGAAAAATCCTCAGTGGTCAATTATGTAGCGTGGCTGGTTTGTCGTTTCCTATGTGTCATTAAGAATAAGCACCACAACCAACTCCGGTTTCATTTTTATTTATTTTAACCATTTCCATGCTCTGAGAGTTTCTCTCTGGGCCTCTCCCAGACAATGGAGCTTTCTCGGAGTGAGGTTACTTTGGCTATAACAAGGTGGGTAGTTGGTTATGCAAATGGAACAATGGATGGCTGACAAGGTGGATGGATGATTGGATGGACAGATGGATGGGTTGCCAGTTGGATAGGTGAATGAATGGATGGCCAGGTCTATGAATAGTTAGATGAACATATGGGTGGATCTCCAGGTGGATGGATGGATGGATGGATGGATGGATGGATGGATGGATGGACAAATGAATGGTTGAATGTCCAGGTGGATGGATAGATTGTCAGGTGGGTAGATGGGTGGGTGGATGGATGGATGGATGGATACCATTTTAATGAGCATCAGATTTTAAGAAATACAAGTAGAAGCTCAAGAACTGAGTTGCTTTCATATTGGAAACGGTGCTGTTTTCCTGACTTCTAGCATTGAGACTTTTGCCCTGTGCCCTTGACCAATGTAAAAAGGTCCTTCCTTTTGATATGACAGGGCCTTTTAAGAGTAATGGCTAGACAGGACATAATGTATATGCCCTCAGGTAAAACGGGTCATCCCAGATTGGGGCCTCCTGTGCAGTGTTCAAAGGCAAACCTCCTCCTTCCAGCACAGCTACCTGCCTTCCCTCTTGCTTGAGCTGAGGCCCGAATTTCAGGGAACCCTCAGGTGATCCAAACTCTGCTAATGCACGGGAAGGCATGGCCCAGGGAAAGAGGATAAAGGTCTCCTGCAGGTGGGGCACGAGGGGGCACCCCTTCTTCCTGCTGACCTGGAAATCTTGCATTTGGGCTCTTTCCCTCACGTTGGACAGATCTGGGTTTGGGGGAGCCAAGGCAGACCCTACGTTACTCAGTGTTAAGCTGTCAGCAGGCTGACAGTCACCTCGTTCGGGTGGATACTGTTGCCGGCTCCCACAGGCTTCCCGCTGGGACCTCCTCAAGCCGAGCCTCCCCATCTACTGGGCGGGACAGGAGGGGTTTCCTGACTTCTCTAAGATAAGAGGGCGCCAAGATTTAGGAAAGGTAGCTTTCTTACATGAGGTCCCGGGAACGGACATGGGTTTGTGCTCATCCAGGGTCCGTTTTCCCTTCTTCCGTAATCTCCCCCTTGACTATCCTTTTGGGAAGTGCCGACCCCCATGCTCGGGCCATGGTTTGGACAGGAAGTGGCCCCTCTCAGGTCACGAGTTCCCACTTCTAGATGGAGAGAATGTTCCAACCCGGCCCTCCCCTCCAGCTGCATCAGGAAAGGTCACCAGAGGATTGTGCCCGAGGCCAATGAGAGGCGCTCTCAGGATTTTGTTGTGGTGCTGAGGAAGGGCAGGCCTGTCCCCTGGTGTTGCTGGGAGCAGGAGTGAAACGAGTGTGGAAGTGCAGGGGAGGGAGGTGGTTCAGGGAACACGCACAGAAAAGAGTAAGACAGGACAAGGAGAAGAAAGCATGAGCCAGCTGCATATTGGAGCCCGGGATCCAGCCAGGCCCCAAACCGGAGCTCCCTGGACCGCTGAATCCCATGCAGAGCCTCGTACTTTTATAAAATATATGTATTTTATTGATTTTTACAGAGAGGAAGGGAGAGGGAGAGAGAATTAGAAACATCGATGAGAGAGAAACATCGATCAGCTGCCTCCTGCACACTCCCTACTGGGGATGTGCCCGCAACCAAGGCACATGCCCTTACCGGAATCGAACCTGGGACCCTTGAGTCCGCAGGTTGACACTCTATCCACTGAGCCAAACCAGTCAGGGCCAGACCCTCGTTCTTTATTGCTGCATCACAAACCATCTCCAAACGTAGTGGCTTAACCGAGGAATTCCTTATCTTCACGGTTCTGTGGGTGGATGGCCTCAGCAGGGTGGTTCTCCCTTGGGGTCTCACATGTTGTTGTACTCAGATGCCACCCATGCTTCCCGGGCAAGATGGCATCTTCACCAGGGTGACTGCTGGCGAGGTGGGTGCAGCTGGACCAGCCCGGGGCTGGCCGGGCCTCTCTCCCCATGCAGCCGCCCACACGGCTCGCTCGGACTTCCTCGTGGTATGGAGGTCTCATCCCACAGTGCCTGGCTTTCCCTAGAGCGAGTGCTCCGAGAGAACAAGCTGGAAGCGCAACCCTTCTGCCTCCCGAGCCAGGCAGCGTCATTTCTTCCCCTTGCATTGGTTGTGAGGTCAACCCAGGTTCAAGGGGAGGAGGCCGTTCAAGGCACGAAGAACTGAGGGGCCTGACGCATTGGGAGGCCATTGTTGGGCGCTGGCTACCTCCCTGTGCCAATGCCCTCCAGGGCCCTGAGAGCTGGGCTTCCATTCCCTGCAACCAACGGCGAGTGTGAGCACAGCCTGCATTAGCACGCAGGCCTGCTCTGACCTCTGACCTCTGACCCCTATTGAAATCCTGCCTGTCAAGCCCACATCCTATGCCCTTCTTGGTACACCCCTCCCTCAACTTTTGCTCCCCCCCCCCATTTCTCCTCCCCTAAGCAGAAGTCGCCACTTCCTCCTTGATGCCTGCCCTGCTGGAATCAGGTGGGAGAGCTGGACAGGACCTGAGACCTCACTGGGGCTCAGCGTCCTACTGAGCCAGGGAAACCGAGGCCCAGAGGCAAGGAGAAGCATCCAAGGTCACGCTGCAGATCAGGGGGTGGATTGGGGGAGTGCCGTAGCCCCATCACGTTCTCCCTGGTGTGATGGCTGTTACATGCATGTTACATGCATGCCTTATTCTCTCTTCTGGACCATGAACTCCTGAGAAGCAGGGAAGGTGCCTGCTCCATCTCCGTATCCCCCATGCCACCTTGAAAAGGTCTTAGACAGGGAAAATCTTCAAGGCTTACACAGCGTTGTTAAAAAAAATTTTTTAAAGGAAAGATATATATATATTTTAAAATATATTTTATTGATTTTTCACAGAGAGGAAGGGAGAGGGATAGAGAGCTAGAAACATCGATGAGAGAGAAACATCGATCAGCTGCCTCCTGCATACTCCCCACTGGGGACGTGCCCGCAACAAGGCACATGCCCTTGACCAGAATCGAACCCGGGACCCTTCTGTCCGCGGGCCAATGCTCTATCCACTGAGCCAAACTGGTGGATGGCTGCGGGAGGCAATAATGTGTGCAAAGGGCTTTGGACAACCCTAACAAGCTACGCAAAGGCAAGGGGCTGGCATCAATGATGGGCTGGCGGCGCTGGCGCCAGCGTGTAGAGGGGGTGGGGGTGAGGAGAGGTAAAGCTGCCCCCCTCCCCCTTGCCCGTCCACTCAGCCCTCCCCAAAGCGGCCGTCACAGCCGGGGCTCAGGGCGACACTGGGCCCCATTCTTCCCCGTCAGATCCCACTCCCACGACGAGCCCGAGCGGGGACAGAGACATGACGAATTGTGCCACCGTTGCCTCCTGGCATTGGGCAATTAGCCACCTGCATCCCATTCTGAGGGACCCAGAGGCTAATTGCATCTGCCAGACCCCGGGGGCTGTGTGTGTGTGTGTGTGGGGTGTGTGTGTGTGTGTGTGTGTGTGTGTGTGTGTGAGAGAGAGAGAGAGAGAGAGTGTGTGTGTGTGTGTGTGTGTGTGTGTGTGTATGTGAGTGTGTGTGTGTGTGGGGTGTGTGTGTGGGGTGTGTGTGTGTGTGTGTGTGTGTGTGTGTGTGTATGAGTGTGCGCACGTGTGTGTCTCCTCCCGCTAACAGTGGGCACCGGGGCAGAGGCCGCTGAAACAAGCGGGTATCTCTGCATGTAAGACCCACCAAGAGCCTGCTGGCCCGGAGCGCAGAGGGGCCGGATCAGGACGCTGTCCTTCCCCAGGAGGAGGGACAAAGGAGGTGCTCACTGTCTGTGAGCACAGCACGGCGCTGTGGCCAGGGAGCGCCCTCAGAGCCCCTCAGGGGGCGGGAGGGCCGTGCTTCAGGGTGCCCTGTGCTGTGATCGCTGCCGCCGGCCTGATCACTCTGGAACCCTCGGCTCCTGGGTCAGGGCACGGGCACGCTCTGCTAGTGCAGGTCTGTGGGCCTGTGAGCCTCCCTGCGGGGGGTGGGGGCGCCGGGGGTAAAGCACCCAAACCCAGGTGTCCTGTGTGCTAGTCCCCTCCCCTGGCTCAGGGCCGGGCTCACCGTGGGGGCTGAGGAAATGTGTGTGGAATGAACAAAGGAAGGAAGGAAGGAAGGAAGGAAGGAAGGAAGGAAGGAAGGAAGGAAGGAAGGAAGGAAAGAAAGAAAGAAGGAGTGAGGGAGGGAGGGAGGGAAGGAAGGAAGGAGGGAAGAAGGGAAGGAAGGAAGGAAGGAAGAAAGGAAGGAAGGAAGGAAGGAAGGAAGGAAGGAAGGAAGGAAGGAAGGAAGGAAGGAAGTCCAGCCTTGTCAGGACAGCCCGCCACACTCTCCTATCTCTCACACACACAGCAGCGGGAGGGACCTCCCATGGGGTTGGTTTCCATCCGCTGCCAACACCTTCTGAGGTTCCTGTCTTGCACCGCACCCACCCTCAGCTCCTAACCTTGGCCTCCACCCTTTGCCCTCGCTCTCCCTTCCATATCCACCGCTCCTCTGGCTCCTGAGGACCCAGGACCCCACCCAAGGCCTCGTGCTGGGATTCCCAGTCTCCCGGTCCTGCCCCCTCAGCACCTCCGTAGCAGATGCCCTGCCTGGGCTGGTGCCTGGGGAGCTCTGCTTATCGCTATCGGGCCAGTGCCGGACCCGAGTGGGCAGGAGCGGGGGACGGAGCCCCAGGAGCCTCGCTTCCCCCCCCCGCCTCCGGCCCTGGCCCTCCCACAGACCTGGTCTAACCCGGTTCCGTTGTCTGCAGGGGATCCTACCCTAGCAGCAGGGATGCGTGCAGGTCACAGTAGACAACTGTTATGAACTCCCAAACTCAGTGGCTTCCCCCAACAAGGTTTATTCTACACACAACGAAGCCCAACTGGGGCCATGGGGGGCTCTGCTCCAGGCAGTCATTCCATCTGGCTCATCCCCCCCAACCTCAGCCCCTACCCACCACTATCCCATCTGCCCCTGGTGGCAGGTGAGGGGAAGACAGAGCGAGCACAGTTACCTGCAGGGCTTGGCCACTGCGGCCTGCTCTGTCCTGCTGAAGACAGGGGCAGAATGTACTCTGCTGCGGACGTTGGCTTTCGCCATGTTCCCAGGATGTCGGCTAATGGGGTGTCGGCCCAGGAGACCGCCGAGGGTGGGAAAGCGCTTTCACACGGGATTTGCCTTGTGCACCTACCCCACCCTGTGAGCGCTTCCCCCGGGGTCATTGCTGGCCTGGCGTCCGGGCGCCGGAGTGAATGCTGTTGGCCTAGGCTTGGGCCGAATCCAGAGGGAGAAGCCACCCCCAGCCTAGAGTCGCTGGACCCAGGCCCATCGTCCGAGGTGGGAGGAGAAACAAAGGCTCTCGTTCCATGTCTCTGTGGTTCTGTGGTTGTTTGTTACACAGCAAGGGCTGACACATACATGCCCCAGTGATCATTGGATCCTAATATGACCCCCGGATTCCAACTCCAGCACCCTGCCCCCAACTTCATGTAGGGCCTGGAGCCTCCCCACACAGCGGGAGCCTTCGCTGACCTCTCCACCCTGCCTTTTGGGGGAGGCGGGGGTCCCTCCATGTCAGGCTTCAGTGCTGGGGGGTCTGGGACATTATAGCAATCCCGTTTTTGTGTGATAACTAACTGATTGCACTTCTGTGGATCTTCTAGAGCAGCACTTTCCAACAGAGACAGAATGGGCTTTCGCATGTGTGATTTAAGTCTTTAAGAGCCACACTAAACAAAGTGAAAAAGAAGCAGGTGAAATTAATCCTAATGATGAATGTTCTGTAATCCAATATACCTAAATATTATTATTTTAATATGTAACAAATGGTAATTGTTTAAATGATGTTATTATATACTAGAGGCCCATTGCATGAAGATTCATGCAATAGGCCTTCCTTCCCCTGGCTGTCAGCACCAGTTTTCCTCCAGCATCCGGAACTCAGGCCTTCCCTCTCAAGGCCGCAGTCTTTGTTCCAGCTGGAGCACCACTCCTGTAGCTCCCCTCATAGCAGGTGTCCCACCCTGCCCAGCCACTCTGTGCCTGCATGCATGCTGCCCAGAGGCCCTAAGCGGCAGGGGGGGGGGGGTACCGCCATCTTTATTGGGTTGATTTGCATACTCACTCCTGATTGGCTGATGATTGTCGGGAAGTGATGGTCAATTTGCATACTTCTCTTTCATTAGTATAGATTTCTGGCACATAATAGGAATTTAAAAGATGTTTACACTCCATTCACACTACCTCGTTTAATCTGGATGCATTTAGGACACGCAACCCCCCTCATGTCAGACGAGCCACTGTCCAAGAGCTCACAGCCACACATGGCTCGTGGCTGCCCTCCTGGTCAGCTCCAGTCTGGAACGTGGAAGGTAGCGCTCCATGCCACCAATGCCCAGCATAGTGCCTGGCACAGAGGGGGCACTCAGGAAGTCATCAGTGAATGAACGGATGGCAGACGCACAGGCACTGTTTTCAAGCTGGCGTCGGGGGCAGAACTGCCGCCCCTGGTGTAAACGCCCACGGCTCCCGTAGTCCCAACTGCCACCACGAAGGGCCTACAGGGGGAAGGGCCAGGTGGGCCGGCGCCGTGTCGGAGTGTGCCCAGCAGGCCTGCCCCCAGACGCCACGTTCCGGCTAAAGCATGGCCCCAGTGGTCTTCCCCGTCGCGCTTGACGATGGACCAGTCTCCAAACTGCACTGCCCTGTCACGGTGCCAACGGAGGCTCGTGTACCAGCACGCAAATTAAAGCCGGCAGCAGGAAAGGGCCCGGCAGCTGAATTAATTGCGGGAAGAAATGATCAAACTCTGATCCATATGTTTCCTATAAAGTACACATTGAATAATTGCACCAATAAATGTTGAAAATCGCGAGATAAAATGCATAACAAAGACTGGCGATTGTCAAACAGAAAGCACACAGCTTGGCGGAAGGAAGGCAAAAAGCACAGCCCGCCGACGAGCGTCCTGCTTTCCCGTGTCACGTGGCTTCCCATCACGTGGTGTCCCGTCACGTGGCTTCCTGAGCGGGTCGGGGACGGGGCACCGTGTCCCAAAGGTGGGTGATCCCTTAGGAAGAACGGCTACCACTGGCCCAGCCGCGTGGCCCCGTGGGTGAGCATTGGTCTGTGACCCAGGAGGCTAGGGTTTGGGTCCCGGGCAGGGCACAGGCCCGGCCTGAGGGCACCATCCCCCGTGTGGGGCGTGCAGGAGGCAGCCGACCAATGATGCTCCCTCATCATCGATGTTTCTCTCTCACTCCCTCTCCCCTCCTCTCTGAAATCCATGGAAATATATATATATATATATATATATATATATATATATATATAAAATATAAATATAAATATATACATATATATTTTTTTAGATGACACTGCCTCTACTTATTTTTTTAATATATTTTATTGATTTTTTACAGAGAGGAAGGGAGAGGGATAGAGAGCTGGAAACGTCGATGAGAGAGAAACATCGACCAACTACCTCTTGCACACCCCCTACTGGGGATGTGCCCACAACCAATGTACATGCCCTTGACCGGAATCGAACCCCAGACCTTTCAGTCCTCAAACTGACACTCTACCACTGAGCCAAACTGGCTTCAGCAATGAAAAAATATTTTTAAAAAGAAAAGCTACCACTCGCCGAGACCGGTGTGGCTCAGTGGATAGAGCGTCGGTCTGCGGACTGAAGGGCCCCAGGTTCAGGGGTGTTCAAGAAGCAGCTGATCGATGATTCTCTCTCATCGATGTTTCTAACTCTCTATCCCTCTCTCTGTAAAAAAATCAATAAAATATATTAAAAAAGAAAAGAAAGATCAAATGATGAGAGAGAATCATGGATCGGCTGCCTCCCGCAGGCCCCCCACTCGGGGGATGGAGCCCGCAACCCGGGCATGTGCCCTGACCGGGAACTGAATGAACTGTGTGACCTCCTGGTTCACAGAGAGACGCTCAACCTCCGAGCCACATTCACCGGGCCCCGTACATGTTTATTGCTGCATACAGGAATCAGACACACAGCAAGTCAGGTCTCCGGTCACGCCTGCCAGCTTGCCACGGGCCCCAGACGTGATGCCCTCTCACTTCCTCTGTGCCTCCCTCCTACGAGGGGAGCCGCCTGAGAACAGGGTACTCAGACGCGTCTCTCTATCCCCCCCTCCCCCGCCATGGGAACCAACTGCTCCTTCTCAAGTGTCCCCCCGGGGCAGCAGGGAGAAAGACGAGGCACCACCCCCCCCCCCACGCCAGGCAGCCCGAGCCGCAGGGTCCACACCTACAAGGGACAGCGGGGTGGGCTGCCACACCGCAAGGTGAGAATAAGGAACAAATGGGACCGTTTTATAAGTCACAGCGAGCCCCTCCCCTCTCCCCCACGGGCTGCTCCCCACCCTGAGTCTTAGACTCTCTCTGCCCTCCCCCCCCACCCCCACCCCAGGGCCCTCCCGGCCCGGCCTCCCTCGAAGGACCGGACAAACCCGCAGTGTTAAGCACGCGGGGTCCCACACACGGGCGCCCAGGGCTGGCCCCTGTCCCAGGTCTCGAACCTGAAGTTGCCGGGCCGTGTCCCCAACGACCCAGAATAACTCCCAGCCCTTCCAATGTCTTTGGCGTCCTGGTTCTAAGCACAGGAATAACCTTTTGATTTTAAATGGAAACCGGAAAGCTGAAGACTGGGGATGGGTGTCTCTTAAGAGATCTGGGCCCGCCGAAACCGGTTTGGCTCGGTGGATAGAGTGTCGGCCTGCGAACTGAAAGGTCCCGGGTTCGATTCCGGTCAAGGGCATGTACATTGGTTGCGGGCACATCCCCAGTTGGGGGTGTGTAGGAGGCAGCTGATCGGTGATCCTCTCTCATCGATGTTTCTAATTCTCTATCCCTCTCTCTTCCTCTCTGTAAAAAATCAATAAAATATTTTTTTTAAAAAAAAAAAGAGAGATCCGGGCCCAACTGCAGAGTTCAGGCGGGGCCCAGAACGCAGGGGCCCCGGAACTCGGAGGGGGGCCCCGCCCACGAGCCTCTGAGCGCACCCGGCGCTCCGGGAGCCGGGCCTGAACTTGGCCTCCACGGCACGCGGCCCAGCAGGTGGGGAGGGTGACTAGCAGTAACCGAGAGCCCTCAGGGGGCCTCCCACAGACAGTCTGCCACCCAGCGCCTCTCCCATTCCCTTCCGAAGTGTAACCAGATAATCGCTCTCCGAGGCTCGGGGGGCAACGGACCCCCTCGGAGCCGAGCAGCCCTGCCTGCTGTGGCGGCGTCAGCCCACCACAATCCTTTCCCTCCCAGGCTGGGGGGAAACAGCTCCCGGAGAAGAGACATGGCACACGCGTGGGTGGGCTTTCCAAAGAGAACGTGCCCCCGAAATGTCTGAGAGCCAGTCCTCACACGGGAGCTTGGCGGCTACCGAGGCTCCCTCCTCCCTCCTCCCTCCTCCCTCCTCCCTCGTCCCTCCTCCCTCCTTCCTCCTCCCTCCTCCCGCACATCCGCCCGCCCACGGGAAGCGTGGGCCCAGCAGGCGAGGGGCACCTGGGAGTCGCAGCCTCTCCCGGGACCGGAGGCCGGTTATCGGCAGCTTCGCCGGTCCCGTGGCAGTGAGTTAGGGGACAATACAAGACCCTTTGGTTTCCCTGATGCCCAAACCCAAGATGGCAAAGAACTGGAGAGACATCAGTGACCCTGGGCTTTCGAAGCCAAGCTGTTTATTTGCATGGTTTTCCTTTTTCTCTTCTTTTCTTTTTTTTTTAATTTCTTTATTGATTAAGGTATTACATATGTGTCCTTATCCCCTCATCCCCCCAAACACTCCCACGCACCCCCCTGGTGTCTGTGTCTATTGGTTAGGCCAGCCGTGGTCAAACTACGGCCTGTGGGCCGGATCCGGCCCATCCCGCTGTTCTATCCGGCCCGCGGAGCCGAAAGAGTGGAGGGTTCTCTTGCTCTCCCCTCCGCTCCTTCACCAGCAGCCCAAGATGAGAGTGCCAGCATGGCCAGGTTGCTTTTGTTCCGGCCTCCGGTCCAGTGTAAGAGCCCATTGTGGCCCTCGAGTCAAAAAGTTTGCCCACCCCTGGGTTAGGCCTATATGCATGCACACAAGTCCTTTGGTTGATCTCTCCTCCTTACCCCCACCTTCCCCTGCCGTCCCTCTGAGGTTTGACAGTCTCATCGAGGCTTCCCTGTCTCTGGATCTGTTTTTATTTGCATGTTTTTTCAAAGCATTCCTGTATTTTCCTCAAGCTTCACAGTGTCCCTATGAGGTGGACAAAGGAGAGAGATTAGACGCCCATGTCACACACAAGGACACTGACTCAGAGAGGGGGACATATTAGTTAGTACTCAGTGTCACACGGCTAGAAAGGAGAGCCAGAGAAAGACTCACACCCAGGACCCCGGGCAAGACTCCCAGCACAAGTTCTTCCCCGGAGTTTCTTCACTGATGTCTTCATCCAGTGCTCACTGCACGCTGCTGTGTGGTAGGCCCCGGGTGGGGAGTCAGCACCCAGCAGGGCAAAGGCACCCCTCACCCAAGGAACTCTAAAAGCTACAAAGGCGGAAGCCCGGCCGGTGTGGCTCGGTGGTTGAGCGTCGACCTATGAACCAGGAAGTCGTGGCTCGATTCCCGGTCAGGGTACAAGCCCAGGTTAAGGGCTCCACCTCCAGTGTGGGGAGTGCAGGAGGCCGCTGACCCATGAGTCTCTCTCATCACTGAGGTTTCATCTCTCTCTCTCCCTCTCCCTTCTTATTTTCTAAAAATAAGTAAAAATAAAATAAAAAGGAGGGAAATAAAAGATGCACCGTGAGAGTCCGATGACAGACATGCGCTGTGGAAGCCGCCAGAACCCAGGCGAGGCCTGACCTAATGCTGGAAGCCAGAGGGAAGTTCCTCAGGAGGCCCAGGACGTGGGGGAGACAAGCCAGGCGCCCCGTGAGCAAACTCTAAGGAGGCCCTGGCTCTCAGGGGCCTGCAAGCCGTGGCCCTGTTCCCCAAGGGCATGCTGGGAAATATTTAACTGGGTCCGGGGGAAGCGGGCCTGGTCTGCTGCTTGTGCCCATGGCCTTGGTGTAAAGACTCCCACAGGAGCTGCTGTCAAGCTGCCCACGTGAAGTCACAGCGGAATTAGGAAGACACACACACACACATACACACACACAGACACATACACAGACACACACACACACACACACACACGCTCTGCAAGCTGGTGCAGGCCAGCTCACAGCCCCTGCTCATCCCGGGGCCTGGGTTTCCTTCCCCTCTTTCGTCTTCCCCTTCCTTCTGGAGCCTGTCTCACTTTCAAAACCACTTTGGAAAAAGGCAACTGTCTGTCTTCTATTCTAAAGAGAAATGCGCACACCGTCCTGACAACTAGAAGGCAGATGAGAAGTACCCTGTTTCCCCGAAAATAAGACAGTGTCTTATATTAATTTTTGCTCCCAAAGATGCGCTAGGTCTTATTTTTAGGGGATGTATTATTTTTCCATGAAGAAGAATACGGTACACATTTATTGTTAAATGAAAACAAAGGAAATTTATTACCTGTATACGGTACGGTAGTACGGTAGTTATCAACACAAACCAGACAAACTGGGAATCCTACAGTATCAAGAACTTACTCACTTATTCAATGACAATCATGTCATCATCTACTGGAACATCATCATAACAATGCAATTCCTGAATTTCCTGGTGAATTTCTTGTGACTCCATTTCTTCCAGAATCAGTGGGCCAAATCTCTCATGCTTAGCAATAGCACTGTCTTTAAATGAGCACTTCTTGTCAAGGTAGCCTGCTCGCAGTACATTTGCAATGCAGCTGTCAGTGATTTTCTCCCATGAGTTCTTCACCCAAGTCACAACTTCTTGCAGTTTAGGTTTCACAGAGTTTCCACGCTGATTTCTCTCCATTCTCAGAGCAGTGACGTCAGGACTCCGCATAAGGTCACTGGTTGCTAGATGCCAGTCGGGGCGGCCCTAGCGACCAGTTTATGGTAAATTAATTTTCATTCTGAGACAGAGCCTGGGGCCTTATTTTCGGGGGGGATGCCTTATATTTCACTCAGAAGGAAACCGTAGAAGCAGCAGAAGAAAAAGGAAAACCACGCCCCCCACCCCCCACCCCCCACCCCGTGCTCCTGAACGGAGACCCGTGCCAGGCATGCTCCCCACCTGGGACCTCCCGTGGCTGCACAGCGTGGTGACCGCGCTGTCATTCAGCTCCGTACCCCGCCGCGTGTGCCTTGCTGTTTGGTCACCTTTGTCTCCGGCCGCTGCCAAGCAGGCCACCGTGGACGCACACGGGCCGCTCCTGCGGGACATCCAGGCTGCCTCCCCTGCCTCTCTCAGGCGCGGCAGCTCAGTGGACCGCTCCGGGCGCACGGCTCACTCTCCATGCCACGTTACTCCTTTGGGCTGCATTCCCAGAAGTGGAATTACTGGATCAAAAGGTATGAGCATTGTGAAGGTTCCGGTACAGATTGCCAGACTCCTCTCCGAAGGGTGATATCACTGTATGCTCCCCCGATCGGCACTCGCCCCCTCCTTCCCGCCTCTCTCCCGGGCCTCGCGTGTGTGATCCTGCTCTCTGCTCGCTGCATAGACAAATGGGCGAGCTCGTTGTTTTGATCCAAACGCCTGTGTGATGTGGGCGGTTGGTCCTTTTCTCAGATCCAAATAGCCGTTGGAAGTCTCATGGCGACGGAAATGGAGCACGTCTTTAATTAAGAAAGGTGTGCTGGCCCGGCCGGCGGGGCTCAGCGGTTGAGCATCTTACCTATGAACCAGGAGGTCACGGTTTGATTCCCCGTCAGGGCACAGGAGGTGGCCAATCAGTGATTCTCGCTCATCATGGATGTTTCTATCTCTCCCTCCCTCCCTTCTTCTCTGAAATCAATAAAAATATGATACCGTGTTTCCCCACAAATAAGACATCCTCCGAAAATAAGACCTACTTACAGGTTTCCTTCTGAGTGAAATATAAGGCATCCCCCCCCCAAAAAATAAGGCCCCCAGGCTCTGTCTCAAAATGAAAATTAATTTACCATAAACTGGTCGCTAGGGCCGCCCCGACTGGCGTCTACCAACCAGTGACGTTACGCGGAGTCCTGACGTCACTGCTGTGAGAATGGAGAGAAATCAGCATGGAAACTTTGTGAAACCTAAACTGCAAGTTGTGACTTGGGTGAAGAATTCATGGGAGAAAATCACTGACAGTTGCATTGCAAATGCACTGCGAGCAGGCTACCTTGACAAGAAGTACTCATTTAAAGACAGTGCTATTGTGAAACATGAGAGATTTGGTCCGCTGATTCTGAAAGAAATGGAGTCACAAGAAATTCACCAGGAAATTCAGGAATTGGATTGTTATGATGATGTTCCAGAAGATGATGACATGATTGTCATTGAATAAATGAGTAAGTTCTTGATACTGTAGGATTCCCAGTTTGTCTGGTTTGTGTTGACAACTACCGTAAGACCGTACTGTATACAGGTAACAAATTTCCTTTGTTTTCATTCAACAATCAATGTGTACCGTATTCTTCTTCGTGGAAAAATAAGACATCCCCTGAAAATAAGACCTAGTGCGTCTTTGGGAGCAAAAATTAATATAAGACACTGTCTTATTTTCGGGGAAACAGGGTAGGATAGAAGAAATAGAAGAAGAAGAAGAACAATAACAACAACAACAACGATGATGACGACGATTATGACAATTGCGTGCTGGTTCTGAGGCCGCCAAATCTGCCCACAGGAGCTGTCATTACCCTAAAAAGCCCAAACTTTGAGAGCTGCCACCTGGTCCTGCCCCCCCCCCCCCCCCCCCCCCCCGCCTTCCAGCCACAGCCCCACACCTACTGCCGCTCGCTTCTGGATGAGGACGGTGCGTCCCAGAAAGGATTCCCATTTGCCTGTGTTTTTAGAAGCAACACGGGGAACAAAACACCGGCCTGGGCCGGGGAGGGCTGCAGAGGCCGTGACCCGGGACCAGCAGCGCACCGCCCACGTCTGGGCAGCCAGTCCAAGGCGGGGGGCCTGCCTCTGAGGTCCTTACACCGGACACCCCGGATTTACTGAGACATCCCCCGGGAGCAGGCGAGGGAGCGGACTGGGGGCGGAAGAAGAGAACAGGGCGGAGGAAACATAGGGCTGGAGGCTGAGAAACAGAGAGGGAGACAGAGCGCAGACACGGTGAGGCCCAGCACAGAAAAAGGAGAAGGGGGGGGGGTCGGGGAGACACAGGACAGCCCTTGGGAGAGACCAGAGTTGGCGCCTGAGGTTTCACAGCTCCCTGGTAAGGGGAGCGGAGGGAAAGGGTATACAGAGGTGTAGACGGAGACTGGGGTGCAGCGATCCGGGTCCCAGGAGATGGCGAACAAGCGAGAAAGGTCGGGGCTGGGAGGGGACTGGGAGAGGATGTGGCGGCACTGCGTGGGGAGCACCAGGGAGCACTGGGCCTGCTCGCCCTGCTCCCAGGGAATGTCAGGAGCTGGACGACGCGAGCGAGCGGCCCCAGACAGGGGAGGGGCTCCCCAAAGTTTGCAACAGGACCGGCCACCCCGCGCCCCCAGTTCTGAGGGGACTCGTGCAACCGCGCGCGCCCCTGGGCACCCCCTCGCCTTGCACCCGCTGGGACCCCGCATCCTCCTGTGGCTGGTGAAGCCGGCGGCGGCGATCCCAGGTGCCGTGGCGATCCCAGATGCCGACGCTAGAGGGCGCACAAGGGTCGCTGCGCCGGGCCCCAGGAGGAGCAGAGCCCCGGAGACACTAACACAGCGATGGGCCTGCAGGGTGCAGGGTGCTGGGTGCAGGGTGCTGGGTGCAGGACCCGCAGCGGGCGTGGGGGGTGCCGCGGGGGCGACGCTGGCCTGGACGCCTGATTCCATGCAAAAGCATGTGCTGCACTTCGTTTATTTGGGGGAGAGGATGCATCTGAATTGGGTTTTTGCGAGGCCGAGGCAAGCCCGGTTGCAACTGAAGGACAGGCAGGCGGGAAGGACGGGGCTGGGGGTGCCGCATGAGCCAGAGCCCCCGCACCCCGGACCCGGGCTCCAAACTGCACCCCAACACTGCTTCGGAGGAGAAGCAGTCCTATCCCACCAGCTTCACCCCTCCACATGAGACACACGTAGGCACGCTTTCGGAGGGGGGAGGGGGTGGGCATTAAAAGGCTTTTAAAGAGGAAAAAGAAAAAGGAAGAAGAAAAAGAAAAAAAAGAACGCGAGGTTTGGAGGCTGAGGTACTTGAAATGATTTTTGTGTTGCAAATTGCTATGCTTTTACGGAGGCGCTGATGGAAATAAATGAAGCTCCCCTCTCTCTCTTGCTAATAAATGAAATGAAAAAAAGCACCATTATTATGCCACCTGCTTCTAATTCCTAATTGTGGTAACTTAATTCTCAGCTTGTTGTTAGCTTCTTAATATCGCAGTCACACACACACACACACACACACACACACACACGTGCGCGCGCACACACACACACACACACACACACACCCGGAACGGAAGGCTGTTGGGGTCTTTTTTGGCAGGTGAAGCAGACAGCGTGCAGACACGGGTTTTAAATAGTCGGGTGCCGGCCCCTGCAGTGAAGCGGGCGGATTCTCTTCCGCACCCCACGGAGAGCTCGGGCGGAATAAAAGGGTTTCCGAGATGCTCCAACCCTAAATCGTTCCTGAAAAATGACCCCGAGAAAGTTGATGTGTTTTGTTTTGTTTTGTTTTGTTTTGTTTTTTTCCGTACTGAACAGAGCGACGCATGCTTCCTATAACCAGAGAAGAGCGTTGATTTTTCTCAGCTGGCCCCTACGTGCCTGCTCTGGGCTCTGGGCTCTGGGCTCTGGCCTGGGCACCGTGGCCGCTTCCTCGGGGTGAGCACCTGGTGTAAAATACCGGCCTGGCTGCCCAAACCGGTCTGGCTCAATGGATAGAGCATCGGCCTGCGGACTCAAGGGTCCCAGGTTCAATTCCGGTCAAGGGCATGTACCTTGGTTGCAGGCACACACCCAGTGGGGGGTGTGCAGGAGGCAGCTGATGGATGTTTCTCTCTCATGGATGTTTCTAACTCTATCCCTCTCTCTTTCTCTCTGTAAAAAATATCAATAAAATATATTTTAAAAAATAAAATAAATAAAAGACCTGCCAGGCAAGCAGAAATGACCAGATGTGAATCACGGTGCTGCCGGCGTCGAGAGCTGTGCCGACTGCGTTATCAAGTTTCCCATCCAAGCCAAGCTTCCCTGTTAGTTTCCGAATGGCCAGCCTTGTGGGGAGGTTCTAGAGCATTGCACACCCTGGGAAGGTACCGGAGGGCACAGGGAAGTGTGAATTCAGG